>JZLH01S0265436.1:9443-22257 GCA_001188425.1 Eucidaris tribuloides | reverse complement strand
GGTGGCACCTATTATTCCAGTGCAATGGCATCGTCCGCCCATCCGCCACCGCAAAGCGTTGGCGTGGAATCGCTGGACTCGCTTGGCCGCGGTCAGAACCGCAATTCGCAGTCCCACTCTAGCATGCAGTCGTCGACCGACAGCTACCAGTCTCCGTTCTCGACTCCCCCACCACCCAGTTCCCGCGGCACCCCTTCGTCCAGCGACTCGACGCATTCCGAGGGTCACAGTCACGGCGGCTCGGCAACAACCACGCCCCCTTCCCAGCATCACGGCAGCCGCTCCATGCCCCCGACCATCTCCCCGCTGCCCAGCTCGGTTCCCATGCCTGGTGGGTATGCCATCAACGGGATGCTGGCACAGTACGGGGTGAACCAGCAACACAGTGATCTGGGTATACCCACATACATCCAGACCACAGGAAACTATCTGCCCGCAACACACTCAGGGCACGGATCTAGCTACCTCATGCAGTACGGAACACCGAGATAGAAACAGTGAGTGTCACAATGATTACATTTTTTTTTATACACCTTTTCCATTTTGAGAATGAGGCATTGCTTCATTCTCCATAGCTGGGGGGGGGGGGTCTTCCAAGAGTAAATCAAAAGATTAGTATTTTTATCTATGCATTTTTCTAGTTCAGGAACAGCTGTGAACCTGCATTATTGCATAACTCTTGTTATGCTTCTAATTCTTTTTGTACTGTGTAGCTATAGCTCATGTCACATTCTCAAAACCGAACATCTATGTGAAAGTGGCAGGTTTTAGGTCAACTATGTTCAGTTTCTAACCAAGAAAAGTTTAAATTTATGTGTCATATTTGTTGAGTATTCATGTTGTTAGTTTGTGATGTTTTTATGCCTGTAGTCCAATGCCATTGGTGTGAAGTTATGACCTGGTAAGGCTGTAAGCTTTATTCAACACATTTTTGGATTTTTTTACAAGGTAATTATCATAATTATGAATCACGTAGTCAAATGTATTATCTAAAAGTGTCATTACGATTTACGGCACTTGTATTATTTTGAATATGATGTAATGGGCCTTATTTTCAAGAAATCCAGTTTTTCATCTTCGTGGTTTTGTCATTGGTGATATAAGCGAATCTTGACATAATGACTGATTTTAGTACATATGCTCAATGGCCTCTTTTTGAGATGTGTCTCAAGAACACTTTTTTGAAAAAGTTGATTGTTACACATGGTATAATAGACGTATTGATCTGTTTCCTTTTTGTGTACGTAGGTTACACAAAATTAGATTCAAAACAGTCACCTACTGTATCTCATTCATTCATACATAGCCAAATGTTTTCCTTAAACGTACATGTAAGTCTGCAAATATTTTCAATTTTCATTTACCAATTCTTTTATATTGCATTTTCATCCCATTTGTAGCTTCCCCCCTCTATGTGAAGTGGACTCATCAGTACTATCACCAGCAATCTCAACCTTGCCACTTGCATTACATGTGCACTCACCACCAGTGCTGGACAGAACCATTGCTCCAAATAGGGGGAGGCATGATGCATGCAAGTAGTGGTATAATAGTTCTAGGTTGTGTATAGTGTAGCTTTTAGGATGAACTAGCATCAAATGAGATTATTTGCTTTGTCACTGCCATAACTGCATGTCTTACTCGTTGCTAAGTCTTCCATACGGCCGTGGTCATAGTTATGTATAGATATAATAATATATATATTATCAGAAGTAAATTTATGTGGTTAATGTGATAAATGTGATAAATTTTCCCCAAAATTTTGAAAATCATTCTGAATTTTGAGGAGGTATGGACCAATTTAGTTTGAAGAACACTGTACCACTTCAACCACCATAGCTGTGTGTCATCCAAGATCATGACAAAAGTTATTATTTTAATGTATGTGACACTTTCGTTCAAAGAAAGCTGCGAACAAAAATGTTTACATCACCTATTGTTAGACTGTCGGCTGACCCCCAGACATAGGGAACTATGCATTACAATGTAGAATGTTCAGGGGGAAAAGAAAAACATGGCTGCCCAAACTCAGTTACCAACAGGGATTGATTCAAGGCCGACTGTTCCGAGTCTGGAAAATATTTTTCCCATAGACTTTGCACACGTGACTCAGTCCGAGGCCAAGGCCGGCAAAGTTGACCTCGAGGCCGGCCTTGACTGCATCCCCGGACGTACAAATTCAACAGTCTTCTTTTCATTGCACAGCAGTGGTTCAAGGATGAAATGAAAGATTTGAATAGCCCATAATCTGTTTTTCTAACTAGAAGATTTTGTTCAAAAAACTTATTTTCCACCAAAACTTGATAAGATTTGATCGCCGTCAAATATACACCCCACCTTTGCAGTGATGATACAGTTTTGAGGTATGTGCCATTTCTAGTCAGTTTTTAGAGGCAGACAGCCTGGTTGCGATTTGACTGTAGAAATTTCTTTTCATACAGGCACACATTCATGACAGGGATGGCACAAGGGTAAAATATTAGGGAGGGGGCAAATGTCCAAAAACCTCAATTTTATGAATAACACCACAAATATCCTGATTTTCTATATTTTGACAATTTTGTGGAGGGCGGAGGGGGTTCTCGCCACCTCCCCCTATCCCAAATGGGGACCTCGAAAGGGGAGGGGTTCTCGCCACCTCCCCCTCCACCACCCATGGTTTCGCCCCTGGTTCATCAATGCAAAGTAAATTCAGCTTTAACCTAAATGGCACTTTCCCCTCCCACACACACAGACAAATTGATGCATGAAGAGAACAAAGTGGCCATGTGTCATCACGTTTTGAGTTCAGTAATTGTGCAGATGCGCAATTCCATGGTAAAGGGAAATTTTTGGAAATGAATGTACAAGTGGAAATTAAGACTACAAAGTACCATTACAATATTATGCATTAATGAATCTCCTCTGAAGGAGATGACTCCAGCAAAATTATACTGAACAATGAACTATACTGCACATTTTCAAAATCTGCCTGTACATATTTCCTTTACATATTCGTAACAATAACGGAAGAAGGGCAGTGAAAAAAAATGTTCTGTCCTGTTACGAACATTATATGGCATATTTGTACAAGTAGATTTCTGTGGAGCTTACGCTTTAAAGCAAAGGTCATTTTAAAGTTTTTTTTTTTTTTGAATAGTCCACATAAAAACAAAGGGAACAAAAAATGTGATTTTAATGATGATTTCTGATCTTACCCTTTATACCCTTTACTATGGAATTGCCCAGATAGATGAATGATCTACTGCATTATTTTTAAGGTAAATTTCTATGTGTGGTAAAAAAAAAAAAAATTGTAGATTGGTTCCCTCAAAGCGTGTGATTATCATCCTATCAGTTTTGTTGCAATTCCAACGTTAGCATTGTTCAGATAGGTAGACTAACCAGATTGATAGTTTTAGGAAATATTCCTGTAAGTGTGTACATAAAGAATAAATATGAAATACAATATGAAATATATATGTTGTTTTTGTTCATAATGGTATGAAACAAATCTTTGTACAACACAGAAAAATTGATTAAATTATATATTAACTTCCATTGGTGCTGCATTAATATTACAAACTCTGATTATTGTAGAGGGGATAGTTTATTTCTGTTCTGAACATAACTTGTAGCATGTGTGGAAAATCTGTACGTAGCAAAAATGTGGCAGAGTACATCAGTTTGCATTAACTATCAACAGAATAAGACTGTTTCTAAAGTCAGTTCATATGCGAGTATCAGATAAATCGTCTTGAATTCAGTTTTGTATGGAGTACATTAATAAAATAATACTGTCTAGAATATATGGGAACATTGCAGATGTCAAAAGTTGAATACAGTTGTAGAATTTATAAACCTATTTTGTGTATCATTCATTAATGTAGATTTTGAATCTGGGTTATACCTCTAATTGAATTTCAAATAAGTGGAATAGATAATGGTGTTTATGTCAATGGGAATTTTGTCAAAAATTACAATATCAATTGATATTTTTGAAGAGTTGTGAGAGAAAAAAAAAGTTATTAAGTCTTAGAATATAGTAGTAGATAGCATTTTTTTTTTACAAGAATATGCATTTTTCTTAAAATTATTGGCTTGAATATTTGATATTTGCTGCAAATATGGTGTACAAATGGACACTAGGATCTGTAGCATTCAAAGAGTTAGTATGTGTTATTATTGGCGCTATCTTCAGGGAACAATTCACTCTAAACTTTCCATTAGGCTGTATGTAACAATTGTCAAGGGAAAAAAGCTGCAGGAACTATAGCTTTCCTATATAATGTGGAAGTATCACATAAAACTTGCCTTAAAGGCAGTGTATAGTTTTGATATATGATGAAAAATGAATTTTACTCGTATTGTGTTTTGACATATACTGGTTTCATCTTTTGAATGCCCTGAAAGTCACACATCTGATGATCTGAAGATGCTGATAATTTTCAGAAATTGATAGCAAGTAAAAATTGTTGGGAGAACCTGCCCTCCCCTCCCCCTTCACCAAAACACATTTGCCATGGGTATTTTGCAATACCCATTGGTACAATTTTAAGCAAATTACCAGATTTTTTTACAGGGTAGGCATAATTCAAGTTGAATGCTAAGTTATCATCTGACAAGCCCTGGTTATGGGACAAACTTTGTATTACTATATTTCATGTTGTCACAAATTTTATAACAATCGGCAAGATTAGATATTTTAATATCAGCTGATTCTGCATTTGATGCTACCATATGCACAAGTTGAGGTAAACATGAGTTGTACTGAGCAACATTCACCAATGTTCTTCGCATAAATTATGTGCACTGTCTACTAAGTAATAGCTATACCTATACATGTATATTATATGTCTGTAATCAGCATTTCTTGTGTATCAACACTGCCATATCCGTATCATATAATTACCAGTTTTGTGCCTAGGCAGAAGATTGTATTCGTCCGTGGAACGTGGCAAGCTCGACAGCTACCGCAATACTAATCATGTAGAAAAAACATACAACTTTATATATGAAACAAACAGCGTTATAAATTATGAACGTATGCTAGACAGTGAAACTCAGATAGACTAGTGTCAGCTTCATGCTGATTTATTTTAACACTGCAGATTCTTACAAGATGAGTCATTTATATATTTTTCCTTGGGGAGGGGGAGAGATATTGTTTTTTGGCATTCACACTGCCAGCATTTTGCTGTTCTGAAATGTAACATTCTGATCCATTACATCGTAAATTCCTGATATTCAATACAATCATCTCTCGATGACGGCAAGCAAAGGGTTAAATAGAACAATCTGTGCTTCTGCTGCTAAGTCTCATTCCTCTCTGTGGGGTATATAATAGGTCTATAAGCCACCCCCTCTGGTTCTGAGAAGAAAAAAGTGACTGAGTTTAGGTTAACTTTTGAACCGCTACATTACCACAATAACCCCAAATAGCTATAAACCACAGTAGAACCCTTGCATAAATAATGACATGTTCTTAATATTCCTAGAATTGTAGCATGAATTACTTCATGATTGGAATATTGAATATTTTGAATATTGTGTGTGCAGCATTATTTTGATATTGTCAAAATGTTTCTATGCTTAGAGATTAATGCCAGTGTATGCATGTATTATTGAGGCTGCAATCATTTACTTTTGATAACAACAGGACCAAGTTAGTAGTTAAGAGTTTTTGTTATTAATTTGATTGGTGCTAAGTGGTGTTGCCAATTACATTTGTACCGCGCTGTCATTGCAGTCTGTTTAGCTATATTTGATTTGTTTTTTTAGAATTCTGTGTCTTTCTATGAAGTAAGGCCCCATAAATTGAGGGAGTGCTGACACCAAGGCAGGGCCAAACTAAGCTTTTTGTCTGGTTGCCCAATCAGGCAAGTAAACTGTTTGTTTTTGTTCATTTAATTGTCCAAACAAAATTTTTTACTTGGCCAAGTGAATAAAATGCTTGCTAATTGTGTAACTTTAGAGACAGTACCTTATTGAAAATGGTTTTACGGATTTTATGTAATTGGAATTAACGCAAAACTAAAACTGAATTGAAAAACACAAGTCATTAATTCTCTGTTAATATTACAGATGAAAATTTCAACCTGTCCATTTGGGCAAGTAAAGTTAATGGCACTGGATCTCATTTGCAAACATCCCCGCAGACCAGAAAAAGATAACCCATGCCCTTAGGCTATTGATGAAGGACATGTCTGTGAAATCTGGGGGTCAGTGATGGCCAAGAATTTGAAAAATGCTAAAGAAAAACAATAGCCGTTTAGTGTACGTTCTATGGCAGGAATTTTTTCTCGCGAGAAAAAAATTCCAATCCGAGTCTAACAGTCACTATAATTTCACTAAAACTGAGTTTCTAGCTCCTGTATTTTGCTAAAGGTTCCCAGATGGCATTTTCTTCTAAATGCCATTGTATTTACACAATGTTAATTTTTAGGCATGCAAATGAGATCCACTGCCTTTAATTTTGTTAAATTTGCACTTGCCCAGATTCAAACTTCATTGCCCTGGGCAGGTGCAAGTGTCGAGCCCTGATAAGGTCTGGTTGTGAGTTGTGCAGTAGGTCATGTCGGAAACTCCAAGAAAGCAACAAGGTGGTGAAGGAAACCTGTTGTAATCTGCTACACACAGAGCTCTGTTTTTGTGTCATGTATGTGTATGCAATGTTGAATTGGTGTTGATCTGGCTTCACCTTAACTCTTTCAGTACCAGACTTAGAATATCACACACAAAGTTTGTTGGGTTTGTGTTGCAATAGTATTGAAAGCGCTAGTTCTGTCTTTCTCCAAACTGAATGATAATGTATACATATATACCTGACAAAGTATGACCTTTGACCCATCCAATCACAATTCACGACTGACTTCCAAGGTCGCATTGCCAACTCGTATGCTGCAGGGGATGTGGGCGGGGTCGCATGCATGCTGCGAACTTCTGCCCACGATACCTAGTCAGTTGGATAATTCATCATTGGACTTAATTTATAAATACATCCGTGTTAATTCATGTCAATTCAGGCAGTAAAGACGATGTCACGTACTTTGCATTGTGTCATTGCTGTATATGCTGCAACCATTATCTCGAGCAGTATTGAGTATTTTGAAATTGTATCATTTGTGTATTTAACTATGGGTAAGATTGTGGGTTGGGGTAGATATTAACCCTAAAAAGACTGGATGGGAGTGGAAGGTCTAAAGGGCCCCCCTTGAGATCTCGGCTGCAGATTGCATGATCTGTGGGAAATTTTGCACGTGCATAGAGTCTTGTGTAAACTACAAAACTGCAAAATAATATTTTTTTGGAAAATATTCATTATTTATATGTAAATATGTGCAGGTAATATTTTTGCCTATAAATTACTAAGAAAAACTTATGACATGCTAGGTTTTGGCATAGATTTTCCTTATGACATTTCCAACAATTTTGTGGAAAAGAAATTGCTGTGTCAAAATTTGTTTCCTGTGTTTTTCATTGTTTTTCAAATTTCTTATGTATTTTTTGTTTTTTTACCTTTAGTTTTTCATTGAGTTTTGATGATATTTGTCACAAATGCTTTTGCAATCAAAAACAGCATAAAAATGATCAATTTTAATCAGTTAAAGTAAAAAATAATCACACATTTATGAATTTTGGCTGAAAACACAATTTGAAATTGTACATGAAATCACATTTTTGAGCGATTTTTGATCCGACATGTAAGTATGAAATGTTTTATAACTTCGGAACCACACTGCCGGACGTCACATATTTAGTCTCCAGAGATGCACGAGATTTGAAAGAAAAAAAGTTGTGAAGTGCTGCGGCAAGAGCTTTGTGCATTGCGGAGTTATCGTGCAAAAAATCAAGGACATTTCAGGGCCCCCAGTCTTTTCAGGGTTAAGGGATAAAAGGCCTCTGTAGTAAATATAAATACGAAGACACAGTTGACCCTTTGAGTGCATTACATGAGTGAGAATTCCAGAAAGATTGTGAAGGGGGTAGGCCGTACTGGTAGCTGTCTGTTGGCACCATGCATGCATGATGTCATTTAATGCAGTTCAAGGAGGGGGTCTCCATTGTGAATGTTTTTTTTTTTTTTTTTTTTTTTGGGGGGGGGGGCTTGTTCTATCTCTTACCACCAAATTAGGGGTGTGGTTGGGGGGGGGTCGCTGGATACTGGAATTTTTTTTGGGGGGGGGGGGTGTGGTGCTGCAGCACCCTCGGCACCCCTAGCGGCTTGGATATCGTATACAGACTTAGTAATTACTTCATAATTCTTCTATTACTGTGCTTTCAACCAGACTTGTAGTGTTGGTCCAGCCATGGGTACGGGTATGCAGTGATGCAACCAGTACGGAATTTTCCAGGGCAGTTCTGGTCTTATTAGAGTTACTAGGCGGTGCGTTCAACAACAAAACGCTAATTATAATAAGAATAGAACATGAATGACAAAATAAATGAAACTACCGAACCAAATGCCTTGGTTGTAGTAGTAGTAGTAATCCAGGTTTTAAATCCGGTTTAGTCCGCCAAGCTACGGGGGTGGCCGGATTCACCTCGCACTCACAGAAATCACCTTCACCCCCTCCCTCCACTTTACTCTATTCGGCGCATCCTCCTCCCTCAACCCAACCTCCTACTCTCCTCCACACCTGCTTCTTCCATGTCTTCTTCGGTCGCCCCCTTCCGTCTGACCAGCCACCTCAAACTCAAGCGCTCTTCTCAAAACATGATCAACATCTCTCCTCAACACATGTCCATACCAACGTACTCCGTTTGCCTTCGCCATCTGATTCACCGTCTCTTCTAAACCCAACATCTGCATCAACACCTCTGTCTTCTTCCTGTCCATCAGATTGCTGAAGTAATTTGAATGCAATGCCCAAATTGTAATGGAAATGCCGTGTTTACATTCACTGTTCAGTGACAGAACAAAAGGTTTCCTGTATTCATGCTTTTCCTCATAAGAAAACTGCTGGTTCAGCTGTTTCAAATATTTTTCTCATTCACACGCTAATCTCATTTTTTTTTATTATGTCACCTTTTTATTGTTTACCGTACCGCCTAATAACTGTAATAAGACCAGACTTCCCAGAAATATCCGTAAGGGTTGGCATCTATGAGTATGGGTATGGGTACGGGAAAGGGCATGGACCAGTGAGTACAGGTATGGGTTTAGAGCCAGACCGAAGCATGGGTAGGAGTATGGGTACGAGTCAATGGGTACAGATATGGGTATGCGTATGCGTCAGTAATTTGGGACCTGGGTACATTTAAAAGAACAAGAATCATGGTGAGAGACATAAATGACATGCTGATGGTTACACTTTGATTACATTCAAAGGGTTGATTGGTTGCGTCTTACAAGCCATGTAACTACGTGCTCGGTGAAACATGTCCTCTACAACAGTATTACTACGAACATAAATGTTTTAATGTTGAGACCTTGTTCTGTCGATGTAGGATAGGAACTCGTGTGATGCAAACTTACAATGCTGCATTTTTTGTGTGAAACAGTTGTTGGCATAACAACAACAACCTTCATTGTCAACTAATAGTTGAATATGTTTGTGTTTTGGCGTCCCGTGATGTAGTTTACAGGTTTTTAACAAGCTGTCCCACTGTAGGTCTTAGTTGCTCACATAGTTTTTTATGCACCATTTGAAGTTAACCTTCACGATAGCAGTGACTAATTCTGAATCTGTTAGATTTAAAATCCTATAACATTAGTGAGATTTGTAGCAGTTTTAGGTAATGTAATTTTGTAATTTCGAAAAAAAAATTCTCCTTTTATTTAACAAGTGTGTGTGTTCGCAATCTTGTACATATTTTGACAAATTAGGTATGGCATTTTCAAGTACTTTTAAGGTTATGTATTAATCCACAGGGAGTTTGTGATTAAATCATGACAATGTCTTAAATTCAAGAGTGATCTCACTGTCATGTTTTCTATTCCAGTATTTTGCATATTGTAACTTGAAAAGACTGACAGAATACATTGTATGTCTAAAACTGGATTTCTGCATCCGTAGGTGTTAAACATTTGTGACATCTTTTTCTATATGTATGTATATGGAGTGGAGATCACTACTAGGGAAATTTAAAGACTTCTAGAATTACTGTAAGATTTGGCATAAAGCTGTAATTAATGTAAAAGATGAAGTCTGTGAATGTCCATATCTCTTAAAACGATATAACGAGATACAGGACTTGAAAATTGTAGGTCAAAATTATTCAAGTAGGTTTGTTGTATGTTAATTCAGTTATGAATGGAAGATGTTGAATTCTTACACTTCCAATCGTAGGTGTCAAGATGTAACAGATTTATCCTTTTAATTTCTTTGTCTTGAAGTCGATGTATATTGTTAGTGAACAGAGCTGTCCAACACTTCTAGATACAACTGAAATAAAGTCTGATCAGAAATAATTTTATGTTTCAACTGCAGATACTTACTACCTCTATATAAACATACAGCAACAATTTACGTGTGTAGCTGTACAATTGTCTTGGTTCTCGCTTTTGTCCTGTAGTCTTCTGACGTTACAAAGTTCCCCCTTTTCAGATTAGGTGAAAGAGTATCTGCAATTGAAGAAGACAAAGAAGAAAAAACAGATCAATCTGTTCATATTGCTGTCTCGTAGACTTGATGGCATTACATATTGTAATGATTTATTCAAACGTGTTTGAAGTTTGCATAAACGAAGTACAAGTTTACATATTGTCTCAGTTCATAAAAATGGTCTTGTGCCATGATCAGAACAAGTTTTTCTGTAGAAACCTTGTACAAAGGATGCTACGAGTAGTGTTGTGTACACGTAGTTGTAAGAAGATGATTACAGGTTTTTATAACGATACACATATTTGGATATATGAATTTTGGTAAGTGTAGCACTCTATTCAATATTGGAGAAGGATATTCTTAAACAATTTCTAATGCAATTTTTCATGTTTCAAATAGTTTTGTGCTGTCGGAGACATAATGTCGAAGTATCATAATAACGAGATTTCTCGCGCGTCTTAGTGAAAGACACATCAACAATAGAAAGCCAAGGTATTCATTATAACATTATTTATAATTTTTTAATACATAGGCTACGTATTATATTTCACAATCCTATTTTTTCATTGCTCTGTCATAACTGGTATTTTCTGATCGTTATAGAATCATATAAGGGCGACGTCTTAATAGATAGATTTCTAGACTAAAAAAAATAAAACTGTGTTGGATGCAAAATGTGTATTTTGAATGTATTATATGAAGAGATACAGAAATATATAAACAGTGATGATGTGTATGCAGTGATTGTTATCTCATTTTCTTTTGTCTTGTCTAAAAATTTAGGGTAAATTATTGGAATTGTTCAATAAATACGAAGGGTTACAAAGATGTTAAATATGTTTCTTCTGTGTGTTTTTTGCCGCCATCGTATGTCGTACGGGGTGAAAACTTTTTCGTCTGCATGTCCAGTAGACCGATTTATGCATATGTTGTAAACAAAGTTTGCTTTCAACAGCCGGTTACAGGAGATTGACAGAGATTTTTCCCGACATACAACTAGTGCATGCAAGTTAGGTTCTAAATATTTAGCTGTATTTTATTCATAAAGCGGTTGTAAGACCCCCAAGGAGTAAAAAGTCCCTAATTTTGAAATTAAAAACTAGTCCATTTCCAATGAATTCAATCCAGACAAAAGTGGCTTAACTGTCGAAGTTGCCCATATTCACACCGTAACGTGCATCATTTGTACTTTCTATGGATATTCCATGTCAATTTTCTGGACGGCGAACTTAAATTCAATATGACTTGACGATCAACGACTCCAAAATTTTACTCTCTCAGGGGGCGGCGCACAGTCCCGCGCGGCCTCCCAAAATTGTCAAAGTACTTATAATCATGGGAATTTTGCAGTGTCATTCATGAAATTTATTTTACGTCTTTTGGATATTTTTGCGACTATGTATTAGTTTTCACCCTCCTTAAGATCTTACCCTTGCGCCGCTTCTGCTCCCCATCTATAATCTTGAATCATTTCTGACGCCTGCATCACCTGAGCCGATGGGTTCAGTGAGTTATGACGGTATTTCTTCTACCTCGCATCATTTGTCTGTCCTTACACATTTAATGGACCACTGACAAGTGACAAGTAAAACGAAAAAGCTCTCTCATTACGACTAAAATGATAAAGTTGAAGTACCAATGTTTTCCTACAATAACTCTTAGTCCCACAGATTAGATCTTGTGTTCTTTTGGAGGCTGTCACTACCTTGGACTAATACCCCTTTCAGACCGAATTCACCGTCAAAGTCACGGTGAATTCTCCGTGACTTTCACGGTGAAAAAAATGCGCGTAAATTCATGTTGCCCTTTCAGACCGAATTTTGTCTACCCGATCCATTCGACATGATTTTACTGCAACAGGCCATCTCAACTATATTGCTGGTTTTGCTTAATGATTATTTTGAAAATGGATCGAGCTGGATTAGTTTTCATGATGGGAATGCTTTTTTTTACAGGAGATGTGCCAGTTAGCGAACCTTGTTACTCAAACAAGATCGAGTTCAATGGCGAGTAACTGTTAGGGGTCGGGATGGGATGGTCTAATTCTGATTATATTAGGCCTACTATGATAAAGCAATATGTCAGGTAATAATATGTAGTCTCAGTACTCTGCCCGGTTACTCTGACATTTTAGCAAAGTTTATAGGGCCTACAATAAAAATAAAGACACTTCAATTCAATCAACCACATGGATTTCCACGCGTCTTCTCCGTCCACTGCGGGTACTGCGCAGCTGCTAACCAACCAAAGGGCTAATTAGTGTGATACGCGCATACGCGAAATGAATT
>JZLH01S0265413.1:9761-21086 GCA_001188425.1 Eucidaris tribuloides | reverse complement strand
TGGTCAAAGTAACTTCACACATCTAAAATCAAAGTAACCAAAATTATGACGATCACGTAAAAATATAGATATTATGTAGATTAAAAAAGAAAAATTAGAACTTTTCTTATAAAAATTCATATCCCCTACCCAATTAAACTTTCCTCAGTTCTGCCAATCAGAGATGCATTAACACATCTCTGCGCCAATAAACGATTTTTATTTTGTTTTTAATGCAATCATTCCTGGTTATTTAGGAATTTTGAACTACAGTGTATGTACATGTAATACGAATATGTGTGAAAAATTTTGCGTGGAATTTGGAACCACCAGATCAAGGACAGAGGAGTAGAGAGTTAAATTTCTGCAGTCAAATGACATACAGTATTCGTGTGTTTGAAACAATAGTTAATAGTGAAAAAACTCAGTGTCTAACAATTTTACGACACATAATGGTTTTTAAAGCAATCCCTTAAATTATCACAAAACTATTATTTCTACCAAATTAAGAGACCTGGGGTACATATTATTTAAAGCTGGGTTTTCAACTGATCTATTTTTATCTCACCACACAAACATTCACTATTTTTCGTTCGATTTTCGAAAGCAATACATGTAGTACAATTTTGGGCTTTACACCTTCAATATATGTCCGCCCTCATCCTCCTCTTTTTCCATTTCTCCTTCTTGTTTTCTTTTTTATCGTTTATCATCATCATTATCACCATCACTTTCCTTTGACCTTTTTCTTTTCTTTTCTTCTTCTTTTTCTTCTTCTTCTTCTTCTTCTTCTTCTTCTTCTTCTTCTTCTTCTTCTTCTTCTTCCACTTCTTCTTCAACTTCTTCTTTATCGTTATCATTACCTTCTTCCCCTCCTCCTGCTTCTTCTCTAGCTTGTTCCCCTTCTTATTCTTTTCTTCACCATCATCATGATTATCATCATCAAAATGATCATCCTCGTCATCTTTTTCCTCCTCTTCCTCCTCCTCATCATACTGTTATTATTATTCATCACTTCTTCGTGTAATCCTCATTCTTCATTATCGTCATCGTCATCATCAAAATCATCTTGTTCTTTCTTTTCTATTTCACCTCCTCTTCCTCCATCGCTTAATCTTTATCTCATCTTGCTAAATTTGTATGGCATGTAAAGGCTTAATACTTTTTAATGACCTCACAATCATTTAAACAGACTGTCTAAACGAACCTTGCCAGAACGGTGGAGTTTGCGAGGAAACAATGGAAAACTACAAGTGCAACTGTTCGACGACTGGATTTACTGGGAAGAACTGCGAAATGGGTGAGTTTACAGAAATGAAAATATTAAGTCACAAAAAGTATTCGACTTCAACTATTATCATGATTAAATACTTAAAAACGCTATATAACACTGTGGAAGACCCCTTTAAAGTGACAGGTTAACATTGTGGAGCTTCAATTTAAAAAATTGTCAAATTTTGATATCTGAACTACATAGTGGTGTTCATATGGACAAATAAACACCCTAGAATAAAAAAAGTTTGGAAAGTTACACTGCCAATAGCAAGTTATGCATGAATAAACAATTAAAACTCGGGGCGAGTTTAAATAGCGTAGGTGCACACACAGTAAGTCTATGGGAGAAAATGGGCAGGTGAATCCGATCAACTTACGATTTTCATTTTTTTAAAGCACTAAATAATTTTGAAATAAAAATTTTTCAGGCCGTCATTTTTAAACCTTATTAAAGACAATGGTAGCATGGGAAATCATGTAGCTCAGATTTTTTTTAACTGTGGTAAATGTTAGCCAATACCTTAAAAAATTGTCGAACTTGGCTATCTGACATATCTGACGGTGTTTGAATGGACAAATAAACACCCTAGAACACAAAAGTTCGGACAGTTTTGCTGTCACTCGTACAATATGTGCAGATACAAATTGGCACATTAATATATCCTCAGCCGATAGGAAATTCTGCAACACAGCAGTCTATGGGGGAAAGCTGGAATGGTCTCTCAATGATTATCACTTTTTTAACGCACTTAATGATCATTTTAAAGTGCAATTTTTTCAGGGCTTCATTTTTAGACTGTACCAGAGACACTAGTAGCAAGGGGAATCATGTAGCTCAGATTTTTTTAAAACTGGAAACATTGTTATACAATGCCTTTAATTGAATGAAATATAACTGATTAATAGATCAATCGATCGATCGATCGATCGATTGATTGATTGATTGATTGATTGATTGATTAATTAATTGATTGACCGACAATAACTGATACCATTAAGTTAGTTCGTAATTCACTCCCATGCTTTAAAAATGTTTGTTACTTCACTTTCCACACAACAGCAATGGCTGCTTCTACCACGGAAACCACCACCAGTACGGGTCGACCAACTACCACCGATAATGCAACTACCACTCAGACACCTTCTACCACGAAAACCACTACCAGTACGGGTCGACCAACTACCACCGACAATGCAACTACCACTCAGACACTCTCTACCACTCACGCCACTGCAAGTATGGATCCGCCAAGAACTACCCACAATGCACCTACCACTCAAGCATCTTCTTCCACTCAAACCACTGCTACTATGAATCCACCAGCAACTCCCCACAATGTACCTACCACTCAGATATCTTCTACCACGGGAGACACTACCAGTAAGGATTCACCAACCACTACCAACAATGCACCTACCACTCAGGAACCTTCTACCATGGCAACCACTGTCAGTACTGACCCGCCAACAACTACCCACAATGTACCTACCACTCCAACACCTTCTACCACGGAAACCACTGCCAGTAAGGATTCCCCAACCCCTACCGACAATGCACCTACCACTCAGGCATCTGCTGCCGCGGAAGCCACTATGGATTTACCAACCACTACCAACAATGCACCTACCACTCAGATACCTTCTGCCACGGAAATCTATGCCACTACGGATCCAACAACCACTACCCACAATACACCTACCACTCTGACACCTTCTACCCCGAAAGCCACTGTCAGTTTAGATCCAACAACCACTACCTACAATGCACCTACCACTCAGACACCTTCTACCACGGAAACAACGACCACTACGGATTCGCCATCAACTACTTACGATGTACCCGCCACTGATGTAGCTCCTACGCAAACGCCAATCCCCACAGTTGAAGGTTCCACACCTGGTAAGTTTTGTTCTCTATCAGAAGTAAATGGTCGTGCCGGTATATATATTCGTGTAACATTTCATTGCAATTAAATTTAGAAAGAGTATATAAGATTTTACTCATTCTCAGTAAAATTGTCACACTTCTACCCATAAAACATTTTCTTAGAGTCACAGTGTTCCACTGGCTGGCAGTACTTCAACGAGAGTTGCTACAAGCTGTCTTCAGACGTAGACTCCCAGGCCAAGATATGGGAGGAACACAACGAGGCGTGTGCTGATGAAGGAGCGTCCATGGTAGTTATCAACTCTGCCGATGAGAATGATTTTGTCGGGAAAAACTTCTGTTATCAAGGCTGGGATATCTGGTTAGGCTGCACGAAGGAGTGGACTGATACACAGTGGCAATGTTTAGATTCGACTTCCACGTGGACATCGCGGAAAAGTTTAGAGGGTTACTGGAGTAAGTCTCGACAAAGTCATTCAGTTTTTGTCTTACATGCACAAATAAGTTAATAACACTCCATATAAATTTTTAACAATAGAAGACGATCCTCTTTTACGCACTGGTCATGCACTAGTGCCTCTCGACGCGCTGTAGGAGCATGTCTATTGTTTACATTCACACACGAACGCATAATAACAAAGGCACGCTTGGATTTCTCACTGAGAGAACATCGTATCTGTGATTGTTTTTACCAATTCCGCGGGCCTTCTCCTTGCCAATAACATTTGATTTTTACATTTTTAGAATCCTCAGACTTCCCACTACATATCCTCATCGTCAATATATTTAAAGATCTCGCACTTTCATTTTATGAAGAGGCAAAGACAGAAAAAAAAATGAGAAAAACGGGGATCTTCCACGAGATTTTTTTTTTTACCAAAAAGGAAGTCTTTAGACTCAATTCCGCGGGTCATAACGTTGACTTTGATCACATGTTTTGATCTAACCTTAAAGAGAAACTTTTGATTAGCATAAATCTCGTGTCAATAGTATATCAAGCTTGTAGATTTGTTACAATGGCAAAAAATGTGCCAAAAACGACGTTTTTAGTTCCAATTTACCATTGTGTTGCAAAACTCTAGACCATGAAGAAAGTAAAAGATCGCTTAGAAATTGATATGAATAACAAAAATGCATGCCCTCCATAATTAGGCCCTATACATAAAACATACCAGAGTAAATGTTACTTTTAAAAGGTGGATTAAAATAGAATTCTGTGACTTTCAAATTTGTTCAATTATTTCTCTCGTTTTATGTATTCCTTAATTTGTGATTTACTTGCAATTTGCACACACACAAAAAATAAAACCAATACTCTTCAACCAGGTTCCATCCTCTCTCCAATAAGATGCTTTAACATAGGATTGATGGTCTTCCCAATGGCATTTTTATGCCTCCGCCCCGTAAGGGAGCCGGAGGCATTATGTTTTCGGGTTGTCGGTCCGTACGTCCGTGCGTCCGCGCGTCCGTGCGTCCACACTTTCTTGTGAACAAGATTACTGAAGTACCGCTGGAGGGATTTTAATGATACTTGGACCAAGGATGGACCACTAGGCAAGGATGAATTGATTAGATTTCGGGACAAATCCGTCAAGGGTCAAAGGCCAAAGGTCAATGAACTTTGTCCTAAAATGCCATTTTCTGCCTATAACTCCAGTCAGGAGTGCTCACTGTTGATATAATTTGATGGTTAGGTTAACAAACAAAAGGCAAATATTTTGGTAGAGTCACAGGGGCCAATGGTGAAGGTCAAGGGTCAAAGGTCAATGAACCTTGTCCCAAAATGTCATTTTCTACCTATAACTTCAGTTAAAAGTGCTCACTGTTGATGCAATTTGGTGGTTAGGTTCAAAACCAAAAGAAAAATATTTTGGTAGAGTCACAGGGGTCAAAGTTCAAGCTGAAGGGTCAAAGGTCAATGAACTTTGTCCCAAAATGCCATTTTCTGCCTATAAGTTCAGTTAGGAGTGCTCACTGTTGATGTTATTTGGCGGTTAGGTTCAAAACCAAAAGACAAATATTTTGGTAGAGTCAAAGGAGTCAGAGGTCAGGGTCAAGGGTCAAAGGTCAATGAACTTTGTCCCAAAATGCCATTTTCTGCCTACAAGTTCAGTAAGGAGTGCTCACTGTTGATGTAATTTGGCGGTTAGCTGCTGCATAGTGGGCGCACTGGGCGGAGGCATACCCATCGACTGCGCGGAGTCGAACTTCTCTAGTTATCCATTAATATGCAATTACTGCATGTTGTGACTACGAACAGAATAATGTGATTTTTGTATCCTAAATGTAACCATAGCCACATGTATGATGGATTCAAATCACACTCATTTACATGTTTTGTAACCTAAACGTTGCAGTGAAAAGACGTTACACAGTCTTGGAAGTAAGAATACTTCTGAACGGATGTAAACTTGCACACCAAAGGGTTTTAAAAGAAGCTCATTGTACCTTAAATGCTATAAAAGAGCTTATTCGGGTGCAAGTTTGCGCCCATTAAGCTGCTGCCAGTCTTAAATTTGAAGTATGAGAAATTCTACTTTGTTTTCTTATTGAAGATTGTTTTATTTACCAACAGACTGGGCGCCAGATGAACCCAATGTATCTATCTGTGCCAGAATGACGTGGGCTAATGGAAACTATCAATGGATAGACGACAGTTGCACCAACGAACATCGTTCAATTTGTGAGAAGGCGCCGGTAAACCATGGCCCCATTAGTATAGGTAAGGAGTCTCCTGATCCCGAGCTCCCGTTGAGTTCCAAGTATAGATTAACCCGTTGCCTCCAAGATTCTGAAAATCCCATAGAGTTAACACAGGGCACATCCGGTTCCCATAGCCAATGGGTTAATAAAGTTGAAACACCACCTTTGCATTCTAAGATCCTCCTTTGAAGATAGTGCGGCGATTTTCTCTTTAAACTTATGGTTGTACACCATAAGACACGACATGTCAGTATACCGCTGCTATTCAAAATTTCAGTGTCGTCATGAAAGGAAAGCCTTCATCAATGGGGTCACGAGTACTCCGCCGTGAGTAGAACGACGCCGACAACAGTACAGATATTCTTCTTCTTTCACATCCATTGATCGATATTAGACTCAAGGTGCTTTCCATACTTAAACAGTAGTTAGTGAAAGCTAGTTAAGTTAGTGGATTCTTTGCAGACCTTAAAAAATACATTTACAAATCTTTTTCACCCCTAGGCTCTTCGAGAAACTATGTCTTAAAAATGTGAAGATCAGCAATAATCTATCATAAAAATGAACAAAACTTTGACAGCTGTTTTACCTTGTGCCTGGCCCACTCAATTGAATCAGCTGTATTTCTATGGTATTTTTTTATCATTCATAATCCCACTTTAAAAAAAAAGCAAAAAAAAAATGCTTAGCAATTTAAACATTATTTTGTTTAGAAAGCCATAGCAAAGTTGTAAAAATGTATGTTCAAATTTGTTGACACCTAAATTTTAAAAACTGTTTACTTGCTAAGCACAGTTTTCACAGTGTACTCATCTGCATGGAAACACAGCAACATTATGTTAAAGGGAGAAGGAACCAGTAACTAACAGGCATAATTTAAGAAAATAATTTGAATTCTTGCCAACCAATCAAATCAAAACAAGTTACGTATTAATATTGAAAAAACAAAGGTAATGTTAATTAGTGCTACTTCCACTCATGATTTAAATATATCTATAGGTAATGATAAAATTTAACAAGTTGACCATGTTCGATATTTAGGTGTGATATTGATAATCATCTTACTTGGAATGTTCATGTTCAAAATCTTAGCAAAATGAGTAAATATCTCGATTTCACTTCTTTAAATCTTATTTATAAAACTGTTATTCAGCCTTTCTTTGATGATTCTTGTTCAGTATGGGGGAATTGTTCTACAAAACACAAAGAAGTCTTAATGCGTTTACAAAAGAGAGCAGCACGTATCGTTACTTGTAATTATGACTATAACAATTATTATGGTTTTGATATATTTCGATCTTTAAAATGGACAACAGTCGAAGAACGAAGGGATTACTTTCTTGTAACAATTATGTTCAAATGTATACATGGTCTAGCACCTATTCGTCTGTGCAATAGTATTGACATGCTTTTTGAAAGACATAGATTTAATACCAGGGCAGCTGCTACTTTAAATGTTGTAATACCAAAACCCAATTTAGAATCCTTTAAGCACAGTTTCAGATATGCAGGAGGTAAAAGATGGGATGCATTACCAAATGCAATGCAAAACTCCAGTTCTCTTTATTCTTTCAAGAGCATGTATAAGAAAATGTTCTTTTAATTCAGTCTCATGTTAATGTACAACCAGAAAGCAATCAATAATGCGTCTCTCAGCAACAAAATTTTTTCGTCGCTACTTTTATTGTTCCTTTTTAAATTCAAGAACGCTTTGCAGGCTTATGGGCGTGTGACGTTTGTACTATTGTGGTGTGTCGAGTTCAGTGACGAGATTTTTGCTTGTAGTTTTTCTCTTCCCTTTGTTCTGGGGTATGCACTTTTTGATTGTATGATTTGGCTTGCGTGAGAATGGTTGTGTTTTGCTGAGCCTGCAAATCGTGTATATGTCTTTCATTGCTCTGTTTTTTATTTGTAAATATTAATAATAATTTATTACTTTTAATAATGATTAATAAACTTTGCTGGGAAAGCGTATTGATATTATTGATTGTTTTTACTGGTTTTTGGACAATTATATTATTTTATATTGATATTTTTACACAGGACCTTGATGAAAAACATTTTATACTGATCTTGTCATCCTGTTTAAATATGTTTAAATAAATAAATAAATAAATAAATAAATAAATGAATAAATAAATAAATAAATAAATAAATAAATAAATAAATAAATAAATAAATAAATAAATAAATAGTTCTCACAATACACACAATGTCATTTTTTCTTTACTTATGCCTGTTAGTTGCTGGCTCCTTCATCCCTTTACCACAGATTGGTTATAGATTGCAAGTCATATAGTTCCTGCATTATCAATACCAAAACAGGTTGGTTTAGTACTCGTACAACGCGTGTGTTGAAGTCTAAGATAACGTCATGAATTTTGTTGGTTTAATGAGCAAAACTAATAACGACAATGTTACCAAAAATGTTGTTCTTTCTGTGAGTGTTCAATCTTTGCTCCAAAATGCGAATCATGTTTATTGTAGCACCGTAGCCAAGACGGCAGCGAGCGCCGCTGATTGCGCGTCCACATCGGCTATCCCACTGCGCGACCGCGTGAGCTAAACGGCTTGTCGGACATTTTGCGAAACCACGGCCGCGCTGCACGTTGACGTTCGGCAGATTTTTTTTAACATTTGCTCGCTGAGCCAAATGGATAAAAAGGATTGAAGGTTCTAACCCGTCCGATTTTAACCAAAATTCAATATTTGTACCCAGTCTCCTCATGAGGAGTCACGCGGTGTTATTCTATACTGTGAATTCTTTCACAATCTGGTATGACTTTCAGCTGATTTGGATTCTACTGAGATAGTTTTTTGACGTGCACATCAATACCCAATTTTAAGCCTAGCCCAAAGAATGGCCATTGGAACTACATTATTATAACTTTGTTGAGAACAACAACAGAATAACGGCAATGCAAATTTAGCACCGCAGTTGAGTTGCAGGTGCTCCCTGATTAAATTTGACTTATTGTTGATTCGTTAGGATAAAATTGTTAAGTGACTGAGTAGACTTTGAAGTCGGGAGTGTGGTCCCCCTGCTATAAAGTGGAAAAATACTGCTCGTGCGTATCCACTGTCAATCCGTCTGTCAATGCGTGTATGTACTGGCGCAAGACTAAAATTACGACGCCCTGGACAAGGTACCATGTTCCCCTCGGGACTGCATGTGCCCCTTGCGCGTTGCGACGATGATACAACCCGTGTAGTCCCTTGACCATAGTTCCAACCAAGGTCTTTCATGCCAGTGTATGCTTGGCTGATATTTCACTGCAAGTAATTTAATTAGCTTCTATAGCATTTTAGTAAACCTTAGTGATTATCAAGTTGTCGCTCTTCTATGTAAATACCTGTTTACGATAGACATTTTCTCATGCAGGACTACAGTGTCTCACCGGGTGGACCCCCTGGAACGAAAAATGCTACAAACTGTCGGGTAACGGCAAGGAGTTGTCATGGAAGGAACACAAGAGGAAGTGTGCCGATGAGGAAGCATCCATGGTAGTCATCGACTCGGACGACGAAAACAAGTTTATTAGGAACGTCTATCAGGATATGGACATCTGGTTAGGCTGCTGGGAGGGGACTGATGATTGGCATTGTTTAAATTCTGACGCCTCGTGGACATCGGGGACGAATTCAGAGGGTTACTGGAGTAAGTCTCGACAGAGTTTCTGCCATTATACACATGAAAAATATCTACAACACTATAACGATTGAAAGCATGTTTCTTCCTCTCCCTCCACGTAGGCCTACTCACTTTTGTGCTACATGCATCAGAGCAGGTAACTGGTACGTAAGTACATGTAATGAATTCACCATGTACATTGTACATGTTTAACTCAGGAGAGAAAAAATGCATTTTAACAGAATTGCGTTTGAATAACTAAAAGAAAGCTTTGATCAAACACATCATAGTAACACATAGAGATCTGATATTCCCGGAATTTCGAAATTTTAAGATTTAACGTTCCACAACTTCCTACTTTATTGTCAGATTTCTTTAGTGTTTTTTTCCAGCACCTT
This sequence comes from Eucidaris tribuloides, assembly GCA_001188425.1. Classification (NCBI taxonomy): domain Eukaryota; kingdom Metazoa; phylum Echinodermata; class Echinoidea; order Cidaroida; family Cidaridae; genus Eucidaris; species Eucidaris tribuloides. The sequence continues at coordinate 11,215 of JZLH01S0265413.1, read as the reverse complement.
TTTTCTTCAAAGGCAACTTACGCGTTCAAGTCACATCGCTCCCCAACGGAATGATATCTAACATAACACTGGTAGACTTTCCTAAGACATGATTAGGCCTATTCATTATTACATTCCACATATAACTAAGTATCTTGCTGATTGGCTAAAAGATCACGTGATAGAGCGTAGTTTTCCCCATCCGATCATTCGAGAAGAAAAGTTCGTTACACTTGGTAGATAGTTAATTGATAGTCTGAGTGTAACGCACTTTTATTTCGCGCTTACTCAAAATATTGATACTTGACGTGTACAGCGTGTACTAGCTGAAGAGACCAGCGAAACACAAAAGTACTAACATCATCGCGTCGGCGCGTATTTTGTGAGCGCAATATTAAGCAAATAATTACCGTTGGTGAAGGTGATGGGACGATCTATCACTTCCGAGGCGATCTGGATGTAGCTATCTTTCCGAAGCGAAACTGAGGAAAGATAGCGTATACATTCAGATCGCCGAGGAAGTGATAGATTGTCTCGTCGCCTGAAACCAAAAGGTGATTATTTGCTTTATATTCCAAATCAGAAAATATTTAATAATAGAAACAACAAATATGTATATTTGTTTTGCAAAAGACATTATTTTGGGCCCTAATATGGAATACGCTCCGCTACAACTCCTGGGTGCGCACCACCAGGGACGTTCGATACGCGCGCGTGCGCGTTAGCGTACATGCATGTTGCGTATTGCGCTCACGAAATACGCGCCGACGCGATGGTGATAGTACTTTTGTGTTTCGCTGATCTCTTCATAGGGCGAGAGCCTGCTACTTCTCAATTTACCGCCATCGAGCCCAAAAGATTTGAACCACCTCAAAAATTACTTAGACTATTCTGATGTGAATGAAAAAAAGAATATGGCAGCTGGACCCCAGAATTGGTCGGGATTCAGTCCCCATGACCGAATTTAAGGGGTACATTAACTTGAGTCGCACACACAAAGATTTAGGTGGTATGTTTGGCGTCTTCGTGACCTGTATACTACATGCGTGCGAGCGTGCGAGAGCATATGTGTCTTGTATGCGCGCGCGCGTAATTTCATTTCATTGGGCGCAATGTTATCGTATGCTAAACATCATTGAATTAGCGGCGGCAGCGCGAGTACTGAGACACAATGCGCACGCGCGTCGCACGCAAATGTAGTAACAGGTCACGAAGAACGGCCAAACAATACCCACGTAATCCGTATGTGTGGGACTAAGTAAATGAGCCCGCCTTTAATTCGGTCCTGGGGACTGAATCGCCCGACCATGGGGCCGCAAGTTGACGACTAGCTTTGTTATCCTTCAACGAATAGACAGTCTAAGTAATTTTGAGGGGTCAAATCTTTTGGGCTCGATGTATGTAAATTGAGAAGTACTAGCTCCCAACTATCAGTACACACAGTCCAACGCGTCAATCATCAATATTTAAGTACG
>JZLH01S0265402.1:50944-62722 GCA_001188425.1 Eucidaris tribuloides | reverse complement strand
TGTGTACCGTTAACGTTATTACAATCTCCTTATATTGTTTGAATAATATCAATATCAAATTGCAATTTGAAAGAAATAATCTGGGTAATTGTTTAAAAGTAAAATGAAGAGAATTCCAAAAGGGTGGACTAGTATGAATCAAAATATAGGTAAATAAAATAAAGACTGTCGCGTAAGCGATTAAACATCCTGGAAATAATGACTATAAGTGGGGGCAACTCGCCCCAATTTTGCTGATAGAATTAGCACTCAGAAAATAGTGTCATGCCAGTCACCTTAGAATCCATGATTTCAACTGGAGCCTCTCACTGCATGGTATAGTAATGCCATTTGTGACAAGTCGACGACACGGACAATGAACCGGAGGAAAACCCAACCATCTCGAGTCCTGAAAGTCAACCAATGAAACGTTGACGGCGCTGTTGCAGAAACCCATAGAGATATGATACTTAACTATACACTCATGCTCATAATTATGGAATATTTTAGAGACATTTCAGAAGTTGCCATTTTTCCGCGAACGGTACATCTGGGATTAATTTTTGCTAACCCCATGTGAAACAATTATAATCTAAGTATTTCAAGACTGCTGAGCATTTTGTAGCTTCCGACTCGACGCTAAAACCTGTATTTAAAAATGGCGGTATTCAGAGTTGTGGTTGAGTCACGTGGTGGTTATACGCGCGTTATTACATGTAGACTTGTAACAGACAATTCTGATGTTAATTTAATGATAAGTGACATAAAATTAAAATTTATCAGTTTTTGTGCTGTTTTTTAGTAACTTTAATGTAATACTTTTTTCATGATTTTTTTGTGGATTAAAGATAAATAAATATATAATTGTCATTGCGCTCAAACGTATTTTAGTTTTTACTTTAATCATCTCATAAAATCCAAAAATTGCTTCAGATACTGCGTTTTTGTGAAATAAACACTTGTCTTGGAAATTTTGGACGATATAGGAGAAAGAACTTCAGTTTCCACAAAATGTTCCATAATTATGAGCATGAGTGTATATAGTATCTATCTCCATATGCAGAAATCTCGCATCAGCAGAATTTGCCGAAGGGTCACTGAAAAACAGGTAAAATGCAGATTGACTAAACTGTAGAAGTTCAACGACTACGACTTTTCAGCGTTTTAATCAGTCTTTGTCTTATGGGGAAACACGATTTTCTGTGATGGCAGCAGAATGCGATAAAAAGGGAAAAATGAAACTTAGTGGTGAAACCAAATCCGAATTGTTCACTACAGAAACTGGCAGCATTGCCAACTCTCTCCCCAGATCTACTGTAGTAACAAGGGTTGTTTGGAGGTCAAGGTTAGCAACAAATCAGTCATAAATTTTGGACAGCCAGCCAAAATGTGCTCATACTTCCCTATGTTTGTTCCTCCTGTTGCTTTCTGCATTCTCCAAATGCAAACAAATGTCATCCCCCTGTAATCAACTTGTTTTCCACTGTTGCACTCAATTTTTTTTGCTCTGTGCGTAAGGATTTCAAATTTCAATTTACCCTAACCCTTGGTGAGGTCACTATGGAACTAAATAGGCCGCGGGGAAATAGTTCAGGAGACATCATCAGGAAACCATCATCGTTTGTACATGTGCTCTCGAAGTCACCACGTTCTCGAAACGCAATTTGTTTCATATTTACCATAAATAAATAAATGGTGAGATATCTATTTTTTCATCGAATTGTTAGGGATAGCGCGAACGCAGATCCCCGCTACCATAAATTATACGCCCGAGTTCCCCACGTTTGGGGGAATCGCAGGATTCAGCAAGCCGGAGTGCAATGGCAAGCCTCGCCCTGGGGGTGCGTCCTTCTTGATCAACGCGACCCCTGCGCCAGGTAAGTATGATTTATCATAGCACCTTCGAATGAATTATGCCATTCCTGTCATGGTAAAATCATAGTTACTGCACCGTGACACACAACGTACACAGTGCGTCGCTGCCTATCTGATGACTAACAAGTTCAATGCCATGAATATTTATCAAACGGAAAGCAGTTCCTTTGACCCAATGACGTACGCAACCTATCGTGGTACAAAGTAGAGTACCTTTATATAGAGGTACTCTAGTACAAAGACCTCACCAAAGATTACTGTATACAGCGTTGTGTATAATCTTTGGACATGACTGAGCAGAGAAAGACAGGACGACTCAACTTGGGATAAATATATGGAAACGGGTGTTGCGGCACAAATTGTCGCCAGCGACAATTTGTGACGATTTGTGTAAAACCTGACGGCACAAATTGTCGCTAGTCATAATCAAATCACATTGTTTGTGGGTATGCGAGTGTATGTCAGTAGGTGTCGGTGTGTTTGCAGGTGTATGTGTGTCTGTCTGTATGTGTCTGTGTGTCTATATGTGTCTGTATGTTAGTCTGTGTGTGTCTGTCTGTCTGTCTGTATGTCTTTTTTGGTGTGTTTGAGTGTGTGTCTGTCTGTGTGTATGTGTGTTAGTCTATGTGTTTCTGTCTGTTTGTCTGTATGTTTCTGTTTGTGTGTATGTAGGTGTATGTGTGTGTCTCTGTGTGTGTCTGTATGTATCCACGTTTATCTGTGTGTCTCTATGTGTCTGTGTTTGTCTGTGTGTTTTTATGTGTCTGTATGTGTGTATGTTTGTCCACTTTTGTCTGTGTGTCTGTATGTGTCCATGTTTATCTATTGGTCTGTATGTGTCTGTCTGTGTCTGTCTGTGTGCGTCTGTTTGTGTGTGTCTATGTGTTTGTGTGTTCCTGTGTGTCTGTATATATGTATGTCTGTGTGCCTGTGTCTGTTTGTGTGTCTGTATGTGTATATGTTTGTGTGTGTGTGTGTCTGTATGTTTGTGTCTGTATGTGTCTGTTTATCTGTGTCTGTTTGTGTGTCTGTGTGTGTCTGTTTCAGCATCTGCATATGTTTGTGTGTCTGTGTCTGTATGTTTGTCTGTGTTTGTATATGTATGTGTGCGCCTGTGTGTATGTCTGTATAATGCATGTGTATGTGTATGTCTGTGTGCATATGTTCCATGTGTTTGTGTGTCTGTATACTTTGTTCGTGTGTGTATGACTGTACATCTGTGTATGTGTACCTGTATGTGTCTGTATATGTCTCTGTCTGTTTATGTGTGCCTGTCTGTATCTGTTTGTGTGTCATGTGTCTGTGCATATCTGTGTTTGTCTGTTTGTTTCTGTATCACGTGTCTGTGTGTGTCTCCGTGTGTCTGTGCATGTGCATGGGTATATGTTCATGTGTGTGTGTATCTGTGCGTGTGTCTGTGTGTATTTCGATGTGTCTATATGAGTTCAAAATATTAAGTTTGTTACTGCTATGGAATTTTTCACCAATTTTAATTCTGATTTCTAATACCGATGAGGCTCTGTGAGAAGGTCCAAACTTCTCAGAATTGTGTGTTTCATTAATTCATGCTAATTTATGAAAATTTATTCAGAATTACAAAAATGTCACAGCTCTATATTAGCGGATTCTCATTCCGTTTTTATTATCTGATAGGGCTTGGTCTTTCAAACTTCTGTACAGAATTGTTAAATTCACACACACATACACAAAGATCACAGAAACAAGCATGCAGACATTCGCACAAACAGACACAAAGACACACAGACACACAAACAGACACCAACAGCCATACACAGACACACATACAAATGCACACAGACATACATACACGCAGATATAAGGGAGACACACAGAGACATGCACAGACATGTGCTGAGACAATACATAGACACATACAGACACACAAACAGACACGCAGACAGACACAGACACATACACAAGCACACACATACAAACACACAGACACATACAGACACGACACGCAGACAGACACAGACACATACACAAGCACACACATACAAACACACAGACACATACAGACACAAAGACACATACAAACATTCAAATGCACATACACATACAGATACACGGACAAACACACAAACACACAAACACACACATAGACACTTAAACACATACAGAGATATACACAAATATACACAGACATTTATTGACACATACATACAGACAAACACACACAGACACACAGAGAAACACACCCCGTATACACGTAAACCGATAACCCCACCTAGGCCTGCTAGCAACACACCGACACATACAGACACACACACAAACACACAGACACATAAACACTAACATACAGACAAATACAGACACACCGACACATACACAGGCACACACCTACAAACATACAGACACATAAACACTAATAACATACAGAAAAACACAGACATACACAGAATCAGACACATGCAAACACACAGACAGACACATACAGACAAACAGACATATACAGACACAAAATCAGAAACACCCAGACACACACAGGCACATAAAGACACACAGACACATACAGACACTGACAAACACAGACATATACAGACACACAGACACACATATTGACACACACACTGACAGACAAATAGACACATCACATACAGACACACAAACAGACAAACACAGACACTTGCAGACATATACATACAGACACATAGACACACACACAGACATCCAATAAATTCTTACAGGATTACATATTAATTATTACGAAACAAAAAAAAATCAACATTATGACAAATTTGTAAAAGTAAACTTAGTCCCATTACTTCATTCACAGCATTAAATTTTCCAGCTTATGGAGAGCAAAAAAAAATGTTTCAATATTCATTGAAAAGGAAGTTAAAAAGAGTTGATTATTTCAATCCGTCTTACCATTTATTGTGCGAGAAAATACATGTAAACATAAATTATATAGGCCTACTATTTTGACTTGTTTTCTTCCAGATATTAATTTTTACCATTGAGTGTATTGCGACATTTCTATTTTGTACATCACTAGGGTCAAAGGGACTGCTTCCTGTATCTGTCTTCTACTCGTAACGTGCGAGGTAACATTAATTACTACAGCTCTTTGCATTATAGTATATTCAATACACTGTATACATTGCGCCATTCCTGCATCCAGTGTTATCAGGTCAAAGAACTGCATCCTGACCTTGAACGTGTAAGTCATCGAGTAGAGCAGCGACGATGTGGATACGATGAACGGTTATGTGGAATATCAACTGTGATTTTACCATGATGATAACGGAATATACTTTCTAAGGCGTGATGGTAAATCATACTTACCTGGCGCAGGGGTCGCGTTGATCAAGGAGGACGCACCCTCAGGGCGAGGCTTGCCATTGCACTCCTGCTTGCTGAATCCTGCGATTCCCTCAAACGTAGGGAACTCGGGCGTACAATTTGTGGTAGCGGGGATCTGCGTTCGCGCTATCCCTAATTGTTCGATGGAAAAAAAAACACTACACAATTATTAAGTTCCCACCTTTTGTTCAAAATACCATAACTTTTTAATGAAAATAAGTTTTAGCAAAATGAGCTTCTTAGCCGCGCTCTCCCACACTCCTTACTAACCTCTGTATGAAATAAGATTAATCCGTCAAAGCCATGCGATGAGTGAGCAATGAATTAAAGGCAACAAAATGTCACTTTTCAAAAAGTCACAAGAGTCATCTCGTATGCCAAAATAATGTTAAATAATGGTATTCTCTCTCTGCTTTATTTTAAAAGTGTGCTTCACTGCAACGCTAACCCATGGTATTACAACCTTTATGTCCATAAACGTGTTACCACAGATACACTTTGTTGAAAAATATCGTCCGGGTATTTCAATTTTTCATAAAACTTAATTGATTTTAGCAATTTCAAATGTCGAGGATCAATGGATGGAATTGTAAATGAGCGCACTGAACGGCGCTTTACAATTTGCGAAGTTTGCAAAAGAACTCGCTTAGGAAGTCAAACGATAGCTTGATTAACCATAATAGCGTATCATTAAACAGAAACTGAATTTGTCAAATCCTGCATCACAAATCCTCAAAATGCCCTCTCGTGACTTGTTTGAAAAGTTGTCACTTTTTGCTCATCAACCGGCTCACTCATGTATGACTTGACGGATATATTTCACATCAGAAGTTTAGTCAATGAGTGCAGAAACACTCCTGCCAAATTATTTTGCTCAAAACTATTTCGTTAAAAAGTTATGGAATTTTCAAAAAGCGGGAACTTATTTTTTGTGTAGTGTTTAGAAGATGAATGAAGGTCCCGAATTTGCGAGTTTTCCATCTCTCTTCTGGAACACACGTGTTAGTACGCACGGTCGTATTCAAAATGTGTCCAAAGGTTTGGAGACAGTTTGTTACTAAACAGACCAAGGACAAACCATATATTTTTTCTAATCGAGCTGTGCTCTTAATTTGCATACTGGGTACTGACCATATATCAAAATGTAAACAGTTTGAAAAATTACATACAATATTCAGATGAATAATATTGGAGGGCTGTTTCATTTCATTTATTTCAACAAAAACTGCAACGAAATCAAACAATTAATGTCACAAATAATTCGAGAAGTTACAAAATATTGATATTTTACACATCAAAGTACAGTATGGAATATGGAATTTTTTGTACCAATTAACTGATGAGATTATAAAGGGTAGAACTAATCAAATAATTTAAGCGCAGCAGAACCTAAAACGATGCTTGTGATTGTGCAGGTCACCAGAAAGAACAAGGTCACCAGATATTAAAATCAATACCCTCTAAATCACAGGGATTTAAAATAAATCATGATCGACTGCGGTTAGTGGTTTGGATTTATATTCAAATCTTAACGATTTAAATCTAAATCACAAATGATTAAAATTAAATATTTAAGATTTTAATCTAAATCCAGAATCAACTGGTCCCTAATCACCTCCGTTCAGGATTTATTTTAAATCCCTGTAATTTAGAGTGATGTCACAATAAAGACAATACAATGAGTATACGAAAATAAAATGAAACACAAATAAAGAATAATTATTCTGCAGATATAAAAATGGAATATGTATAATACGAAGGCCTATAATATACACACATTTTTGATTGGGTTTTTAATTTTACTTCAGAACCAAACATGCATCAATTTGTACCGTTAACGTTATTACAATCTCCTTATATTGGTTGAATAATATCAATATCAAATTGCATTTGAAAGAAAATAATCTGGGTAATTGTTTAAAAGTAAAATGAAGAGAATTCCAAAAGGGTGGACTAGTATGAATCAAAATATAAGTAAATAAAATAAAGACTGTCGCGTAAGCGATTAAACATCCCGGAAATAATGACTATAAGTGGGGGCAACTCGCCCCAATTTTGCTGATAGAATTAGCACTCAGAAGATAGTGTCATGCCAGTCACCTTAGAATCCATGATTTCAACTGGAGCCTCTCACTGCATGGTATGCCATTTGTGACAAGTCGACGACACGGGCAATGAACTGGAGCAAAACCCGACCATCTCGAGTCCTGAAAACAACCAATGAAACGTTGACGGCGCTATTGCAGAAACTCATAGAGATATGATACTTAATTAGTATCTATCTATCTCTTTTTGCAGAAATCTCGCATCAGCAGAATTCGCCGAAGGGTCACTGAAAAACAGGTAAAATGCAGATTGACTAAACTGTAGAAGTTCAACGACTACGACTTTTCAGCGTTTTAATCAGTCTTTGTCTTATGGGGAAACACAATTTTCTGTGATGGCAGCAGAATGCGATAAAAAGGGAAAAATGAAACTTAGTGGTGAAACCAAATCCGAATTGTTCACTACAGAAACTGGCAGCATTGCCACCTCAAGGTAAGTAACAAATCAGGGCATAAATTTTGGACAGCCAGCCAAAATGTGCTCATACATGTACTTCCCTATGTTTGTTCCTCCTGTTGCTTTCTGCATTCTCCAAATGCAAACAAATGTCATCCCCCTGTAATCAACTTGTTTTCCACTGTTGCACTCATTTTTTTTTTGCTCTTTGCGTAAGGATTTCAAATTTCAATTTACCCTAACCCTTGGTGATGTCACTATTGAACTAGTAAATAGGCCGCGGGAAATAGACCTGCTTGAGAAAGAGACATGGTCGGAGGGCTTCCAAAGATGAGTTTCTTCATCAGTGCATTTCTTAAGTTCAGGAGACATCATCAGGAAACCATCATCGTTTGTACATGTGCTCTAGAAGTCACGTTCTCGAAACGCAATTTGTTTCATATTTACCATAAGTAAATAAATGGTGAGATATCTAAACTCCTCAAAAAAAGTTTGGAAATCTGAGTTGGATCGGTTATATTTCCCGTTTTGTAGTAATAATCAATGCCAGTTTGGTATCATCGGAAAGGTTAGTTAATTTACTTTAAAATGATACCCTACTTGTTATGATTATGCCATCACGGAATGGTGTAAAGTGTAAATTGAAAAGCTGCAAAATGACCAAAGTTCGGTAAGTCGCCCAATTTTTGTTGTTGTTGATGAATGACTTTTCCAATGTCTCTTTGGTTGTTATGCACTCTAATGTGAACATTGACACGGATGGAAAGAAACGCCTGCACGAGTAAGCAAACAACAACGACAAAGAGTGAAAAAACATGTATGGGCATTAAAAAAAAGAAAATAAGACATTTAATCTCAAGGACCTTTCACTACATTAATACCACAAAGTGATAAAAAAAAGTGACAGGAGCTTGATATGCATGGATTTTCTCAGAGAGAGGGTATCACGAGAATGAACTGGCCTGCATGCAGCCCAGACCTCAACCCTATTGAACATTTGTACGGAAGAGAGTCACAAATGCAACGACATTGGCAAGTTTGCGTTAATTACTGATTGACGAGTGGAATGCCATCCCACAGCAACGAATCGCAAAGCTCATCAACAGCATGGTGAAGCGTGGTGCAGGCACGTGGATCGTCCACCCGATACTGAACTCTGATCATGTCATTAAAATCAATGAACATTGATGAAATCAAAGATCAATGTGAAGATAAACATGGAAATCCATACACTTCCTTTTTTTTATTACTTTGTTATGTTAATTTGGTGAAAGGTCTGTGAGATTAATGCTTTATGTCCAGTATTTAAATACCCATACATGTTTGTTTATTTTGTTGTTTCACTTTTTGTTGTTGTTGTTAGCTTACTTGTGCAGGTGTTTCTTTCAATTCATGTCAATATTCACAATAGTGCATTCACAATAGTCACAATAGTGCATAACAATCAAGAAGACATTGAAAAACTCACTCATTAACAACAAAAATTGGGTGACTTACCGAACTTCGGCCATTTTGCAGCTTTTAAATTTACACTTTACATCACATTTTAAGATACAGCCCTTTCCCTGATTGCATAACCATAACAAATAGGGTATCATTTTAAAGAAAATTAAATAATCTTTCCGATGATAACAAACTTTAATTGATTAGTACCACGAAATGGGAGAAATAACCGATCACCCTCAGATTTCCAAACTTTTTTTGAGGAGATTATTTTTCATCGAATTGTTAGGGATAGCGCGAACGCAGATCCCCGCTACCATAAATTATACGCCCGAGTTCCCTACGTTTGAGGGAATCGCAGGATTCAGCAAGCCGGAGTGCAATGGCAAGCCTCGCCCTGGGGGTGCGTCCTCCTTGATCAACGCGACCCCTGCGCCAGGTAAGTATGATTTACCATAGCACCTTCGAATGAATTATGCCATTCCTGTCATGGTAAAATCATAGTTACTGCACCGTGACACACAACGTACACAGTGCGTCGCTGCCTATCTGATGACTAACAAGTTCAATGCCATGAATATTCATCAAACGGAAAGCAGTTCATTTGACCCAAATGACGTACGCAACCTATTGTGGTACAAAGTAGAGTACCTTGATATAGAGGTACTCTAGTACAAAGACCTCACCAAAGATTACTGTACAGCGTTTTGTATAAGACTGAGCAGAGAAAGACAGAACGAGTCAACTTGGGAAAATATATGGAAACGGGCCAATGACAAACTGCTTGAAGTAAACCACTGCGCGACCTGCATCTCTGCAGGCCTACTGTTTAACGAAAGTCTTGCAGCTAAGTTCAGAAAAATGTTTTGAAGTGAAAGAAAGTGAAACAAAATATAGGAAATGACGAAGAAATGCATATTATCTACACGGACTTAAGAACAGATTTAGCGGCAGATTTAGTTGTCTATTTTGCTTGACTTCGGTGATTGAAAGAAGACTGACACATAATCAACAGGGTATAATATGAATTATAGTTAGACCATATAGGGAATTACAGGTTCTGTTGTCATTGAAAAGGAGAACCATAAGCAGCATATGAGCGCAAATCCATTCTGAAATGTGGGGGAGGGGGCACCCATTGGGGACACCACACTTTTGTAATAGTGGGCTATTTTAAGTTTCGCAATCGTGGCGGGGGGGGGTAACATGTCCCCCGTACCCCTGGATTTGCGCCCATGATAGGCAGTAAAGTTCCCGACAAGGACTACGCGGAGCAAAGGTTACCTTCAACAGTCCTCATCTTGACAATTGAAACGGTGATGGCGCTCTTGCTTGCGGAAGATGCAGTTTCTGTCTGGTATAAGGTCATGTTAGTGGGCCAATCAATCAGGGGAAAGAAAATGAAATTGAGTTGATTGGCTGAACCGTTCAAGAGCTATATGACTTTTCAATGATTCACTTAGTCATGTTACAGGGTATTCTTGAATAAGCCAACTCGATCGTAGTTAGCAGATGTCACAAATAACTCCACTGTCCACAATAGGCCTACCATATTTTTGAAGTGTAAATCGCTCTTTTGTTCTAGTGAGGCATCCAAGAGGAACAAGGAGACGGTTTGTATAGTGTGTCTCAAAAAATATTGTGCAATTAAGTGAAAACCTCCCACTTTGGCAATGAGAGAATTCTCTTGAGACATGATACTTACATCTACGTCAAGAGCATAGTCTTAGCTTTCAAATACAGTTAGTTTGGTTAAATTTGCTGGTCTTAATCTTGAGATATGTTAATTTGAATAAGAAAGGGTAAAATCACAATGCCACTCTTACTACAGTCCCTTGTAAAAGTGACACAATTGTGATCCCACCCTTTTGTTGTTTGCAACATATCTCGAGATTAAAACAAGCAAATTGAACAGAACAAATCGCATGTGAAAGCTAAGACTTTGTACTTGACGTTAATGTAAGCATCATGTCACAAAAGTATGTTTAGTTGCCGGAGAAGGCGGTTTTTACTTGCACAATATTTTGAGACATGATGCAGTACGTCTAAAAAGATGCTCAAGTGAAAAGCGCCCTCTTCGACAGAAAATACTGCTGTGACACATGTTTACGTCAACGTCAAGGGCAAAGTTTTAGCTTTCAAATGCTGCTTGTTCTGTTCAATTTGCTTGTTTTGATCTTGATATATCTTGTAAACAACAAAACGGTTTTGTCACTTTTACGGGAAGAGGGCCTGGTGCTATCATTACTGTAGTAAAAGTGGCACATTTGTGATTTTATCTTTTCGTTGTTAACTGAACATATCTCAGGATTAAAAGAAGCAAATTGAACAGAACAAACGGCATTTCAAAGCTAAGGCTGTGCCGCCCTTGATGGTGATGTAAGCATGACGTCACAAAAGTGTTTTACTCATTATCAAAGAGGGCGTTTTGACTTGCACAATATTTTTGAGACACACTCTATTACTTGCTTTTGCTACATTCTGTTGAGAAGAATGCCTTCAGCTGCACATCCTGAAGATGCATCTCGTGCATGCAGGATTGTATTGCAACAATCAAGTTTTTCAAAAGTCCTCTGTGTTAATCTTTGTACAATGGCACATGCGCATGCGCAAGCTATAATTACGAACTGGATTATTGGTAACTCCAGCACC
>JZLH01S0265313.1:62708-84187 GCA_001188425.1 Eucidaris tribuloides | reverse complement strand
GGAGAGAGAATATCAAGTATAGGGTACGTATTGGTGGGGGTTCAGGGGTTCGCCCCTGAAGGCTTATGCTTTGTAGCAGTTGCATAAGGAATTTTTGTCTCCTTCTAAACTATTTTTCTTTGAAATAACAGTCAACAATAAGATAAAACACGCATTTGTCGGTAGTCATTCGAGGGTATTATATTTTGTGAGTTTGAAATCGTAAGTAGGACCAGGTCATTTTTTCAAGAGTTGTGGGGAGTTGTTCGGGCAGGGGGGTAGCCATGAAGCTGATAGCGGAGCATTGAGTTCGATCGTGTTTTATTCAAGTGCTTATTGTGTTATTGTTTTGTATAAACTTTGTTTTTTTATGAAAGAAGCTATAGGACCAGACATTAAACAGAAAGAAAACACCCAACGTAAGAACTGTTGGCAGCTTTGTTGTTCCACGGAATAAGTGTATGAAATTATAAGTGCTGATAGGCAGAGATTTTAAAAGAATGGCGGTATATGTCCGGGTTTAGGGGGAAGCCTGAAGTTCTGGGTGTCTAAGCGTTTTATGAGACATTTGACCCCTGTATCATGTTTGCGAAATTTAGGCTGTATTCAAGAAATAATTCAAAAACCTATTATAGAAATACTATTCTTTTGAACGCCGCCTCCAATACGGTCTGGTAATTGAGATATTTCATGACTTTAATGTGCAACAAACAGAATTTATGCAATGTTTATTAGGTCATACTTATGAGGCCTCTATCGATTTGAATGAATGGCGTTGCAAGTGCGCAAAGAAACACGAAAGGTACACGTGATGATGAATCTTTGAGATAAGAGTTGTCTGCAAAAAATTGGTTTGATTTTCGATAAGTGTATCGAAAAATTGCTGCTCTATCGTGGTAAATTAATAGAGGCAATTCAGCAAGGCAAGATTGAAGGGGATAATAATTCTGCGGGGGGGGGGTATCGCTGCAGTGGCTAAACAGAATGATATACGTGGGAAAGCCTGAATAATTCCACATTGAAATCGGGCACAAACGCTATACAAAACCTTCAAACGAGAAGGTATTTACTTTCATAATTGAATGTCAAAATTGATCAGGCGACTTGGCCTGCATAGTTACATCAGGCGAGTTTATGCAGTAGGATGACAGACCCAGAACCAGAAAACACAAAAATTATTGGATAAAAATGAGTAGTATGTACATTTAAATATTATTTCACAACGCACTATAAGCACAATTTAAAGCAGTTCGCCTTAGTGTTCTTTTTCTTTTTCTTCTTTTTTTTTTTTCCTTTTTTTTTTTTTTGCCGGCCGATTGGGGGGGCACGTGGCACGTGACCCCCCCGCGTGCCCCCCCCCCCGTAGTTACGCCACTGCAGAGATACACACAAAAAACACACGCAAACTAGCAAACAGGCACACACAAACAAACATTCACACACTATGAAAAAATGAAAAAAAAAGGTATCTGAAGGTATCTCAATAATACCCATGAGACTCATGCATATTTCGTTATGGAAACTGCTCAATTTTAAAAAAATTTCCATCGTCGAAAAGGAAGGGACGTTTTATATAGGCCATCTCAAATATCCCCCAAAGTGGAAGGGATGTATCCCCTTCCCCCAGATTTACGCCCGGGCGTGGGCTGAAATCGATAAAAGCTTACGTGGCTTTGATAGTGGTTGCGATATCCAAGCTGCCATTTAGAATGTACTTCTCGGGTATGACCTTCACGGAGAAAGTAGGCAACACTGTGAAAAAAAAGAAAGGTCTGGAATGTTTAGAATCAAGTAGCTAACCTTTAAAGTTCCACAGCAGACACTTTTATCGTGTTAATCAATGTTGCAAGCTAAAAAGGGGATCGACGGCTGAAAGGGGTCACTCCAACAGCGTCCAGAAAAAGCGTCGAAGGGTTCCTTCTCTAGCCCTCGATCGTCGTCGACGTCTTTCGGAAAAAGGGTTGTGTTTTCAGCACCATTCGCCGGGAATTGCCACTTAGGGCAGCCTTTTTTCATATTTCATACCATTTAGGGTTACTTATTTGGTTGTGTAGATTGCACAATTTAGGGTTGCAAATTTGAGTAGATCTAATAACACCTCCTGTTTAGTCAAAATAAACGTTTGTTAATCAATTAATAAGTATTTTACTCGAGCCTCTTCGTTTCAATTTCATGTTTTAGATAAGAACTGACACCGACTGTTTTTATGGCGCAAGAAGAAACAAAAAGAAAACTAAAATGTGAGATGCTGTACCCCAAAACTTGGCTTTTATGAGCATGTCATTCGATACTCGAAAAAAGACATCCGGTATAAAATGTACATTACAACTAATCAATACTTTAAATGACATACGTATGCTGTTGTTAGATGATAATGTGCAGTTAATGTCGTTAATTGGGGGCACAGTGTTTGGCACAAGGACGTATATGATGAAATAAGTTATTAATACATTCTGCCGAACGGTGAGTAGCAAGTTAATGACCTTCTACCAATCACTTAATATGGATGTCGAAAAAAAGTGGTTTATCTGAACGTCTATAATGAGTAGATTCTTACCGTATTCTTTGACCTCAAACTTCACAGTTGAGTTGACCTGAAACTAATTATAAAAAAGAAGAAAAGAAAGAAAATTATTTAAAGAATATTATATGACACAATTGTTTTGGTATTGACAACCGTTTCCTGGGGCAGCACCATAGGGGCAGAGGGGCGGCTGCCTCCTCCCCCTTTTTGTTTTAAGCAGTGAAAATCATGGCATTTTATGTGATATTTGGAAATTTGGCCCCTAAGAGGTCTCTTTTCTTTGTTTATTTGTTTGTTTGGTTGTGTTGAATGGATAATTTTCGGTCGCTGTGGCGGGAGAAATAAGGCCGGGAAAAACTCCCGCAATTTTTTTTATTGACGGATTTCGCCCCCCCCCCCTAATATTTCACCCTGGTGTAGCCCCTGACCTTTACCTGCCAGTTTCTTCTTCATAGGGCAACTTCGTGAATTACTGGACAATCACAAAATTACAAAACTTGCTCATATCTGGATACATGAATTACATTTTAATGTTTTGAACGTGGTATGAATCATGTAAGAAACATGGGGGGGGAACATCATTTCCACTCTAAATTTTACGTCTTCAACACACCCTCTGGAGAATCAGAACAATACTGAAAATACACATGTGGGACTAGACATGCTAACTTCTCATTTTTACATTGGTAAAAACTTATCATTTATTCTGCAGTTTTTTTCCCACGCCAAGCTTCTTCTCATTGTTTTGAAAGTAATAAAGCCCCACACTATGCTATACTAAAATCTTGAAAAAGACATGAATAATCGACGAAATTTATGTGGCTGACAAAAATGAACGGTAAACTAACCATCGTTTTTAAATGTTGTAGTTAAAAATGAAAAGTAGATTTTTATCAATAAGTTATATACCATATGACTTATCAAGACCCAGATAATAGCATAATACAGGTTTGTTTCAGAAAATTGAAAACGGTTGGGAACTTTTGAGATCATAAGAACTTGTCATTTTTTCCATCTATGTCTCTCTTTATTGTATACGTAACTAACGCATAATTTATAATTCATTGTATTACCTCACTGAATAACATGTCTCATGATTTTGCTTGATGTTTGTGAAGTAGGTGCCAGTCTAGAGAATCTGACAGTACCCAAAACAGAAAAATAAATCAAAGCATATTCATGTTCGTAAGAGTACCATAATTGTGAGTGAGCTTGTACATTAAAGTGTATAACGTAACTAATATGGAATTGCTCCTAATATTTTACTCGAGGAAATAACATGATTGTTATTTGGCTATACAATCAATACGTATATTACGCTAAGAAATAGAACACAGAAATTACTGAGATATGCATGTAATTTTTGCACTCACCCGATGCTTGTACCCTCCCTACGCTCTCCTTTTACGTTTATCCCATTTATTCTTTCGTGTATAATATTATATCTATTTCTCTAAGTCTATTCTTTATCATCTATAATCTTCTTATCGATTAATCTATCTATATAACATATATTATTCGTCGAGTCACGCAAGACGCAATGCTAGTCCCTTAGACATCCTTTCTCCATAAACACAGTTCAGCGAGTAAGCCTTATGGAAAACGCGCGTCAGTGCAGTAAGGCCCTTAAGATAACATTGTGAGCGTGTATATATAACAACATTACTGCGGTCATGAGCGTGTTCCATAAGCTAATAGGGGCCCTTACCACGCTGACGGGTTTACGGGTTTAAGGGCGTCTAAGGGCGTTCTTGGGCTGACGCGACAATGTATCTATCTATCTACCTGTCTGTCTATCTATCTATCAATCTTTCTGTCTATCTTTCTATTTATCTAACTTTAACTCAGCATTTGCTCGAGAACCATATTTCTTTGACGCATATTAACTTATCTATATACTTCTTCACAGTCTGTTTGCCGTACATCAAATATTACAATTAGCTGTTCAAAGTCTTGTGTATACCTGTTGTATTTACATATTTTCTTACATCGATTCAGTCCTGAAAAACCGCATACTGACTTGTTTTATTGAAGCAATGTGACATGATAAGTGAATAAATATCCAGCACGTTCGATGACCAAAGTTAATGGGGAGAAATTGGGGCATTCATTATATTTCTATCGATCCTCTCAATTATACTATTTTCCACGGAATTGTAAACAGAACAATCCATGCGTTCACATAAAACTACATAAATTCCAAATACTATCGATAAAATGTTTTTAAAAAATTGCTAAATATTTTCAACAGTTTCAATTAACTGTTAATAATCTACCTGATGAAGAAACTCAAATGCATTTAGTTTTTTCTACTCCATTGGAACTGACATAGTCTATTTTAAAATCCCAAAAGAGCGAAATTCATCTGTGTCACATAAAAATGCAAAATTTCAGTTCCCTTAATTCCAACCACTCTCGGTGAAATATGCGAAGCATTCTCTCTTTAATAGGGGGTTTAAATATTTGAAAAATTGTCGACACGGATAATGAATGTTAATTTAAAACGTATACATTCAGCACATGTTACTTTATTTCCTTGTAGACATACCTCACGACCCATAACTCGCAACAACGGACCAATGCCCAAACATCGGTTTGGCGAGAAACTGAACTCGTCCTCCAGAAATCCATGGTTTGCCCTCGTCTGTCTGAATCGAGTAACGATGATACCCTGTGGGTTAATGACTTCTACATGGAGCTGGTGGAGAAAAAATAAACATCTGCTGATCAGATTGGTTACTTAAAGACATTGTTTAAAGATATTCTCCAAACACAGGTGTAAACTTAGCGGATAGAACTTGTTTCATACTTTAACATGTGAACTTCGATATCTTATACGTGTAAAAGTATTAGAGGTTAATTTCGTCCTAAATTACCACCATAATATTACGCTAGTAATTGTTAACACTGATACCGTTTTTAATATGTTTTACTGCTATTCGTGCGAAACACCTCCTATACATTTACTTGTGAAATATCAGATTCAACACCTCGAAGTTTAAACAAGTGTTATCCGCTGACTTGACACTTGTGATTAGAGTGTAGAGACACTGATTTTTTTAAGTAGATCTTTGATGTTTGCGTGGGCTCTATAATGGTGCATAAATAAACAGTGAAGAAGAAAACAATATTTGGAAATCATGGTGTAGGTATCTAGATGTTCATGAATTGAATGAATATCACCGTACAATCGGAAGGTTTGTTCTATTGCTACAGTGTATAGAGTAAATGTGCATAGTAAACTGGTTACTTACTCATAAATGTTTTATGAGTTGATTATTTGTGAATATATCCATATGTAGTATATAAACCTAGATAGATATATAGATATAGATATACACAGGTAGCACATAATATTTTCGTAACATTTCCAAAAGGTCTCAGAAATGTTTTCCAAATAGTGTTTTCTAATAACGTTTTTATAACATACATTAAATACAATATTATAATCCTCATGTTTAACATTTTCATAATGTTTACTGTAAAATGTTTTAATGGTCGGATTTAAAAACATTTTTCAAACATCGTAAGAACATTTTAATAACATTTGTAGAATAGGCCTATTATTGCTAAATGTTACATAGAAATGTTATGTTGATTATCACAAGACCATACATTTTGATATTTACAAATGTTTTCATAACTTTTAGCTAACATTATTATGATTTTTTAATGATGTTTTTGTGCTACTAGGGTATATATAGATATATATATATAGATATATATAGATATATATAGATATAAATATATATTATCACCATTCAAATTTTAAGGGATTCGTTATTAGCGACATTTATGACAATTAGGGCGATGCAGCCAAATTTTATTTATAAAAATACGAAACATTGTAAAACAATGAGTTCGAGAGAATAAAAAATTAACCAACATTAAAAAATATAAAAGAACATATATAATTTTGAATAGTGGATATGCTTTAGGTAAATACTGATCTGACATTGGCTAAAATTACATAATAAACGTGATTTACTTAGAGTTGATAGTACTGTCATTAGACAATACCATACAAAGACCGAAGTACCACACTATGACTTGTTTTTGCAAATAAAATCCAAAATCCCGGTATCAGTATTGTTTTTCATTCAGGGCTGCAATGCAGGTTTCCTACAGGAACTCAAAAGTTAAGTAGGCATGAATGTATGTACACTGATTAATGACAAAACGAAAATAATTGCGAAAATGAGTGGAAGAGATTGATATTTTATGAGATTACTCTAACTATCCTGTGTTTTCATGTGAAACTTTACCTCTCTGTCCGATGGTCGCATATCCTGATCCAATGACATCACCCGCACTTTGACTGAAATGTTAAAAGGGGGAAATCGTTTGTGATAACAAACAAGAAAGATGGGGATACAGCACTCAAAAAAAAATCGTCGTGGCGATTTTCCATCCCAAGTGCCCCCTCCCCCCCCCCCCAAATAAAAATACAAAATCACAACGATTTTGTAGAAAATAAACAAAATGGAATTTAAAAGAAATGCTTACTTCACCCTAAGGCACTTACACCAGTGAAACAAGATGTTAACTCATATGATATCTGACTCGCAAACGCCTTGCTATGGTATTTACTGTTTTTTACATTACAGCAAATGATCGAGAAACACATCACGTCAAAGGTCTTAAGTGTAATCACAATAAGAGCTATATGCCAATTTTAGGATAGAAATGGTACTTTTGTACGTTGTAGGTGTCCCCTTTTCAAGAAATAGCCCTTGATTTTGGGGTGTATGGAAAATTTGGAAATTTCATCGATCATACCCCCCCCCCACTCCTCCGACCAGATTTACGCCCAAGGTACGCTTAGAAAAAGATCTGAATGTTGATTACCTTATAGAGTGATTTTTTTTAGTAATCCAAATATGGTGAATGTAGAGGGAATTTACCAAATTACAAAGTCAGTCCAAACTCACTAGGGGTCTGTACCCTAGTAGTTGATTAGTAGACCTAATGTATGATCAAGGGTATCTTTACAAATGTATGTTGGGGCCTACCCTAAACGCATGTGACGCTCCCTTACGAGTTGTTCTCTATAGTACAATGTACGAATTCCATAATAAGTTCCCGCGATTCATCAACATTGAATGTCGCATTATCATGATTGCGATGATATTTGTTTTCCCAGAAATGTGTGGATGGTTATTGCGCAGGGTATTGCGCTAAAATATATAGGTCGGCAAAGTAAAAATCGGATATGCCAACTATCATTCTGTGAGCAAAATCGTTTAGTTATGACTACAAGTAAAAGAAATAACTTGCTGAGAAATCGTGAAATAAATATAGTAAAGTATAAGCAATACAGGAATGCAACTGCGAGATAATCAATTTGTGGTCTGAACGCCAATACCTACATCCGATTGATTTGCATAAAGGCATTATTATGCATGAGGTTGGCGTTTATGCTAATAAGATCAGCGAGGCATGAACCTGCTTGCCTGTGATTGGCCCTTTACCGCAAGCGTTACCAGGGATAGCAATCCTCGAAAAAATGTGTCTGCCTTGTGAATTTTCGACTAATTTGTGTCCATGTTCTGTCAGTTATCTTGAAAAAATAACACAGTTATTAACTTTGATGTATTGAGGTTCGATTCACCTGATTTATTATCTGTGATTGTGCATTAAAAAAGGTGAAATCTAAGGTCGAAAAGTGCATGTCTGTTTCGCTCTGCCGTGACGAATTAACTCGTCACTAGTCTGTGAATCAAGAAAACCCTTGACGAGTTAATTCGTCACTAGTCACGAACGGGTTAAACAAGTGTTATCCGCTGACTTGACACTTGTGATTAGAGTGTAGAGACTTTGATTTTTTTAAGTAGATCTTTGATGTTTACATGGGCTCTATAATGGTGCATAAATAAACAGTGAAGAAGAAAAAAAAATATTTGGAAATCATGGTGCCGGTATCTAGATGTTCATGAATTGAATGAATATCACCCTACAATCGGAAGGTTTATTCCATTACTACAGTGTATAGAGTAAATGTGCATAGTAAACTGGTTACTTACTCATAAATGTTTTATGAGTTGATTATTTGTGAATATATTCATATGTAGTATATAAACCTAGATAGATATAGATATACACAGGTAGCACATAATGTTTTCGTAATATTTCCAAAAGGTCTCAGAAATGTTTTCCAAATAGTGTTTTCTAATAACGTTTTTATAACATAAATACAATATTATAATCCTCATGTTTAACATTTTCATAATGTTTACTGTAAAATGTTTTAATCGTCGGTTTTAAAACATTTTTCAAACATCGTAAGAACATTTTAATAACATTTGTAGAATAGGCCTATTATTGTTAAATGTTACATACATCTTGATTATCACAAGACCATATATTTTGATATTTAACAATGTTTTCATAACTTTTAGCTAACATTATTATGATTTTTAATGATGTTTTTGTGCTACTGGGGTATATATAGATATATATATAGATATATATAGATATAAATATATATTATCACCATTCAAATTTTAAGGGATTCGTTATTAGCGACATCTATGACAATTAGGGCAATGCAGCCATATTTTATTTAGAAAAATATGAAACATTGTGAAACAATGAGTTCGAGAGAATAAAAAATTAACCAACATGAATAAATATAGAAGAACATATATCATTTTGAATAGTGGATATGCTTTAGGTAAATACTGATCTGACATTGGCTAAAATTACATAATAAACATGATTTACTTAGAGTTGATAGTACTGTCATTAGACAATACCATACAAAGACCGAAGTACCACCCCATGACTTGTTTTTGCGAATAAAATCCAAAATCCCGGTATCAGATTGTCGTTCAGGCTGCAATGCAGGTTTCCTACAGGAACTCAAAAGTTAAGTAGGCATGAATGTATGTACACTGATTAATGACAAAACGAAAATAATTGCGAAAATGAGTGGAAGAGATTGATATTTGATGAAATTACTCTAACTATCCGTGTTTTCATGTGAAACACGTGTCTTTACCTCTCTGTCCGATGGTCGCATATCCTGATCCAATGACATCACCCGCACTTTGACTGAAATATTGAAAGGGGAAAATGGTTTGTGATAACAAACGAGAACGATGGGGATACAGCGTTACAAAAAAAAATCGTCGTTGCGAATTTCCATCCCAAGTGCCCCTCCCCCCCAAACTAAAAATACAAAATCACAACGATTTTGTAGAACATAAACAAAATGGAATTTAAAAGAAATGCTTACTTCACCCTAAGGCATTATGATATCTGACTCGCAAACGCCTTGCTATGGTATTTACTGTTTTTTTACATTACAGCAAATGATCGAGAAACACATCACGTCAAAGGTCTAAAGTGTAATCACAATAAGAGCTATATGCCAATTTTAGGATAGAAATGGTACTTTTGTACGTTGTAGGTGTCCCCTTTTCAAGAAATAGCCCTTGATTTGGGGTGTACGGAAAATTTGGAAATTTCATCGATCATACCCCCCCCCCCCACTCCTCCGACCAAATTTACGCCCATGGTACACTTAGAAAAAGATCTGAATGCTGATTACCTTATAGAGTGATTTTTTTTTAGTAATCCAAATATGGTGAATGTAGAGGGAATTTACCAAATTACAAATTACAAAGTCAGTCCAAACTCACTATGAATTCACTTTTAAACCATTTGTAAAGATTCGCCCCTCAAGAGTGATGTTCACTACTTTCTAAAGAGGGTAAACAAGCAAATAAGAAAAATAAATAAAAAGAGAAGAAACATAAAATAAGAAAAATCAATAAAGAGAGAAGTTGGAAGTGCTAAACAGGTTAACAGGAGATAGAACGTTCCAGAACCCCATAATCTGAAACTGAGACTCAAACTGTCTCAAATTAACTCTCTTACAAATTAACCGAGTAAAATTGTTCACTCATTAAGGAGTGAACGTTAAAAAGGGAATTTAGAGTGAATTCAAAGTGAACTTGAGTACTTTTCACTCATTTTGGAGTGACTTCAGGTATCCCTCTGGGATTACGAGTGATCCCGAGGTCACTCCAAAATGAGTGAAAAAGCTTACATATTCTTTCGAAATTCACTCTAAATTCACTCTTTTTGGTATTCATTCCTTAGAGTGAACAATTTCATTCGTTGATTTTTTTTTGGAAGAGAAAACATTTCTATATTTTGGATCATTCGAGCAAAAGTTACATTCCCTCCCCCCCCCCCCACCTCATTAAGATATCCTGGTTACGCCTCTACCAGCAACCCATTTCGAAAGATTTCTAAAATTACTACGTTTAAAAAATACACAGTACTGGTTGATGATGGAAAATCTTTCATCAAAATTTCAAATTTCTTTGGTTTCCAGGTGAGAGTATAGTACATTTGCATTATAATGTGAGACTAGTTTACTTCAAATAAAATAAAAAGTAGAGGGATTGTCAGTTTGAATAGAGGAAGTTTCCATTGGAAGTTCCCTTCCAGTGCTAAAGTGTTTATGTCAACACATTTTGATTTCTGTGTTAGTGCTTTGTGAACAGTGGGGATTTGTGTAGCAGATTTGTCAAAAACGAAATGTTCTGTTGTTTTCAACCACTCTCTCCTGTACTATAGTGACATTTTCAGAATACCATCTGTTCACAGAAGGATTGAAATCAGCTGATATTAAAATTGTTTCGTTCTGCAAGTACTCAATCTTATCTCTGAACGGACTGTATACAGGATAATCTGGGAGAATAAATTTGGTAAATGCGTCTTACCTTTTTGGTTTGGTGTGTATATCGGCTTGTCCGTTTGTACAAACACGTATCCAGCTCGCAGGGTCACCAATATCTCCTCCTCTTTTTCAAAGCCATTGGACCCCTGTGCGCCTAGAAACATGTGCTGGAAGCGACCTCCATTTTGGACCAGCCTGTTAGGCTCTACTGTCAGTATAACGGTTTGAGACTCACCTGATGAGGGAAAAAGGAGTAAACACTTGTGAGAAATTACATAGCAAATTTACAACCAAAAAAATCCCGGGCAATTTTATCAAAAGTTTATTCACTGAAACCACTCTCAAAATATTAAACAAATAAAACCTACGAAAAAGTATCTATATATCGTCTATTATGATATCTTAATTCATCCATCTAAACACACATACACATACATGCACACGCACAGACACACACACACACACACACACACTCACTCACTGACTCACGAACACTCACATTTTTAACACATATACATGTATATTGATTGATTGATTGATTGATTGATTGATTGATTGATTGATTGATTTTATTTGCATTTCTCAAATCAGCATAACAAAACATGTAAAATGCATGGGTACAACTTAAATTTTGTATACATGTACATCGACAAAACAATATTTCAACAAAATACAACATGCCAATAATTTACAAGATCGAGAAATGCAGAGACCACCATCTTGAGCATAAAGCTTGATGGTGATGGTGGCCTCAAAAAAGAAAAAGAAAAAAATAAAGAGAGAGATGAACAGGACACAGAAGACATGAAAGAGAAAGATGGTGAATGTAAGTGAGTGTATAATGTATGTATGTATGTGTGCATGTATGTATGTATGTATGTATGTATGTATGTATGTATGTATGTGTGTATGTGTGTATGTGTGTATGTTTGTGTGTGGGGGCTCATATGTGGCTACTTAAGAGTTGAAAAAGGGGCCCTTTAATGGTAAATAATGAGTTTGTTTATAAACATATATAAGATATAAGATGACCAAACACAGAAGTTAAAATAAATTAGTCACGATTATATTCAGATAAGAGGACTTTTTTAAAGGATTTTTTAAAGGAATACAAAGACGTGCATTGTTTCGGGTTTTGAGGCAATGAATTCCAGATGTCCGGCCCATGATGTCTGACTGATTTTTGTGCTAATATAAGTTTGGGATTTTCTAAATGATAATCAGTTGAACGGCGGGTAGGATATTGAGTGGATATTTAAATTGCGTGAGAAAGTATTGTGAAATAATGAAGGGAGTTTAGCAAAAGTGTACTTATACATAAATATCGCTGTTTGTAACGTGTTTATATCATTAATCTTTAATGTCTGGAAACGGTAAAATAAAGGTTCAGAATTAGCCAAATAATTAGAATTAGATATTATACGTAGAGCTCGCTTTTGAAGAAGCAATAAAGAATTTATTTTATTTAAAGAACAATTTCCCCAAACTACATTACAGTACATGATGGTAATATTAGGCCATTGTAAAGAGTAAGTAAGGATTTTTCCGTGAGAAGATTTTTTAGTTTATATAGTATCCCAATATTTCTGGAGACGGATGTGTGAATGTTTCGGATATGTTCGTTCCAATTTAGATTTGCATCAATGGTTACACCTAAAAATTTTGTGGATTGTTTTTGAACAAGGGAAAAGCCATCTATTTCTATATTGCAATTAACATCATGTGGATTTGTCCTAAAATACATATAATTGCTTTTCATCTACATTTAATGATAATTTATTACATTTAAACCACGATGAAATCTTCGACAATTCTACATTTAATGTGGTAATAAGGGTTTCAAATTTTTATGAGAATAAAAGATATTTGTATCGTCTGCAAAGAGGATATAACTTAGTTTATGTGAAGAATTGATAATATCGTTAACGTAAATGAGAAATAATAAGGGACCCAAGATGGAACCTTGCGGTACACCGCATTTAATTGTTAATGAAACGAATTGTTGCCTATTATGTAAATAATCTTCAAACCAAGATAATGCATTTCCCCTTACGCCGAGAGATTTTAATTTATATAATAATATCTGGTGGTCGATAGTGTCGAAGGCCTTACTTAAATCCATAAAAATACCTATAATATGATCTTTTTTAGTGAGACAGTCAATAATCTTATCACACAGTTGTATAATAGCATGATCAGTTGAATGGCCTTTTCTGAATCCAAACTGGTTTGGAATTAAGAGTTTATTATCATTTAAAAAGGGATATAATCGTTTATAGACAATTTTTTTCAAGTATTTTGGATATGCTTGGTAACAAAGAAATAAGGCGGTAATTTTTTATATCTGACGGGTCATCTTTTTTGTAAATGGGATTAATTTTAGCAATCTTTAAAGCATCTGGGAATCGGCCATTTGAAAGAGATAAGGTGAATATATGGTTCAAGGGTATAACGAGATAGAAAATTATTTGTTTTAAAAAAATTAACACTTATCCCATCATATCCCTTAGATTTTGTGGATTTTAAGGACTGGACGATATTAATTATTTCATAAATGTTCGTAGGCGTAAAGAATAAAGATTTTTCAAAAGGTAGTGTTAGATATTGGGTGAAATGGGCGTTTGTTGCATTTATTTTAGACGCTAAGTTTGGGCCAATATTAGTAAAAAACGAATTAAATGCATTGGAGATTTTATTTGGATCGGTAATTTCTTGACCATTATCGATAAAAACGGTACTTTGATGCATATTTTTCTTTCCAAGCATATTGTTGACAATATTCTACAATGAATTTGTTTTTTACTTTTATTACTTTCTAATTTACGCGAATAATATAATTTACGAGACCAACGAATAACCGAGGTTAGTTTATTTCTGTATTGCTTGTATTTTGCAAGTTGATGGTCACAGCGACTTTTTATGGCTTTCTTGTATAAACGGTTACGAGTTGCTATTGAACGCATTATTCCTTTTGTTATCCAAGGATTCTTAATTTCTTTACATGATTTGACTGTGACAAGAGGTATATTTTTGTTATAATAGATAAGAAGTTTACGTATAAATTTATTGTATGCATTATAACATCAAATTCATTTAACACATCATTCATGTTTCATGGCTAAGTCGACATTTAAAGAATCAATGTTTATTTTGTTTCTTTTCGAATCATTCTATTTTTAGTACTTGCGTATTTTGAATAATTTCATACTTTTTACATATAACAAATATAGGAAGATGATCCGAAATGTCATAATATAATACACCGTTGATATTTCTCCAAGACATTTGAAAGCACAGTATCTAAAAGAGTTCAGAATTACATGAAATTCTCGTAGGGTTACTAATATGTGGATGAAGTCCTAATGAAAATAATGTGCTGAATAAAAGTAAAATTATTATATATCAATGTCAAGCAAGTTAATGTTGTAGTCGCCCATTAAGATAAAGATGTTTGTTTTCTTGAGAGATTGTATTGAGACATTGATCGAAATTTTCCAAAAATACGTCAAGATTATTGTTAGGGGGTCTATATATTATTCCTAATATTGTATTTTATTTTTTATCGTTTAATATTTCAATGAAAAGCTTCACTACCTTCAATGTGAATATCTGGACGCAATTTAATTCTAAGTTTATATGCATATACGCAGTACGCCACCCCTCTTTCATTAGTTACACACACAAACGTTTAATACTGTGCCTGATTTATTCACATTTATTTAATCTATATTGTAAGAGAAATGCTTTTTTTTCCTAAATCTAGTTTAATGGCAGGAAATTAATTTCGCACTCTCCAGCAACACAAGAAAACATAATTAATGCCTTTGTATCATATGAAGGACGTGTCTGTGAAATCTGAAGATCAGTAATTACCTAGAATTTGACAAATGCGCCATGTAGTAATCGTCAATTATTCTCTGTGTGGAGCTCACTGTACTGAGTTATTCAAGTGGTATTGTTATTTTCAGTATTCATGAGTTGGTTATGAAATCTTACCTAGAATTTGATCAATGCACTGAACAGTAAATATCAGTTATTCTCAGTTTAAAGCTCATTAAAGGTAGTGAGTTTAGTAGTAGTATTCTAGTATTCATATATTGGTCTCTGAATAATAATCTGCATGAGACTTATGCATGAAAGTTGTCATTTTCATGAATGTATATGATACACATTTAAAATTGTTAATAAGTTTGATGTATCAGACATGATAAACACCCATGCACTGTAAGGGTCTGAGAGTAGACGGAAATTTTTGTCGCTGTAGAACTTTGATTCAATTCAAATCCAACAGTGACTACAATTACAACCAAGCGGAGTTTCTAACTCTATACCTTCCTAACGATTCTGAAACGGTATTTTCTTCTGATAGCCCTACACCGGAGTATTTTCACGATGTCGATTTAAGGCATGCAAGAGGTGCTCTGCCTTTAAATAACGTAACCATATGCTAAATAAAGACAAGTTTTATATATACATACAAGTTTTTTGTAAAATCCATCAATTGCACTTCTTGTGTCTATTTTCATTACTACAGAACTGGAAGATTCAAGGCTCTTTCTTACCCGTGTTGACAACAATGTTGTTCACTTGAGAGAACTTGATATTAGAAGTTGTACGGAGGTAAAGGTTAACGGTAACCTGAGCTGCTTCACCTTCGGATGGGATCAAGGAGATGACCACCGTCTCGCTCACTCCAGCACGAAACACGTTAGGAGCTGTAATGAACAGTGTCCTGTGTGAAAAAGATCGCGCATTATTAATGGCATTTCACTCAATTCTATTCAAAATAATGTCAAGAATATGCAAATTGGTCACGTGGAAATATGTAAAAGTGTGGTTTTTGGTCTTGTGACCGGGAGGGCTGCGAAGACCGCGCATCGATATTGGATTGTTGGGCATTGACCAAATAACGCTTTGGAAAGAAAAAGTTCGCGTAGTCTCCAGATTGTATTGAAAATATCATTAAATTTGATTAAGATAAAGTTGCTGATGAGAAAACATATTTTTTTCTCACAAGTTTTATTGCGCATTGATGAGATAATCGACTAATTAGTAAGACAAGTTCTCAGTCCACTCGTAGACGAAGGCATCACTGCCACTAGCGATTTCACAGACGACAACATTAGTCACTAGTTAAGTCTTTACAGCTAAGTTATTAATATTTATTGAGGCCTGTGGCTCTATTTTTCTTTAAAACGAATTTAACAAAAGCCATTCACGCTGTCCTCCGTTATTTATAGGGTGACAGCCCGCGAGACCGAATTTTTTTGTATTTTATTTTCCTTCATCAGATGCCGCGGTCGAATGGTTTAAGGCGCCTCATTGAGCGGGTAACAGGTGCCTGTTATCAGAGGGGGGGGGGCAGAGCCAAATATTCCCGGTAATTCCGTTTAGAATTAGTGGCGTAGCTAGGATTTCATTTTAGGGGGCAGAAGTGAGCCAGGGAAGCGGCTCCGGGGGGCTGCCAGGGAGGGGGAGTGCCCGCGAGAAGCAGACAAGTAACAATTCGAAAAAAATGTCGGAGCTTCCGTGCTTCGCGCGGAGGAGGAAACTCCCCTTATTGGGAGCGCCTTTCGCGCGCTCAGTATTAAGTGTTTTATTTATTTATTTATTTATTTATTTATTTTCCAGGAACATATAACAATAACAATGCATCACAAATGAAACAATACATAAATATAAACCGCAACCAATGCCTGGGAATACCTAAAAGAAATAAGAATTCTGTATAAAGGCTCTTCTCATGGTTGCTGTAATAAAGAAGAAAAATACAATCTAAAACACAGACATATAGACTGCATGTGGCGGCGAAAAAAAGCGGGGCAAATTGACATGAACGCCTGTGAACCATTGAACACCACTGGTATTACACTCCCATGCAAACCGCATCTATTCTTCAGGAAAGCGCGACCCCGCCTCCGCCCCGATATTCCACCCCACATATCACTACAGAGAAGGCAACAAGACACCGGGGCAAAACCAGTAGCCCCCGCGTCGCATGCACACCGGTCGACCCAGAATAACCGGTCAGCCGCATAGAACACGGACAGCGCCAGACCCATCCGATGCCGATCACTCCCATCAGAGCGACACGCAAGGATAGACAATGCCACTTTGCGTGCTCACTACCGCCCCCTAAAATGAATCCTATCAAAGCCACTGATTCTGGACTTAGTTATCGGGAATTTTTGGCTCTACACCACCCCCCCCCACCCCCGATAACAGGCAGAGGACATATTAAGATGAGTGGGAGCAGACAGGAACGATTCAAGAAGTCGGTCGAGTTATCAGCGCTTCTCGCGTGGGACACTCCTCTCCCTGCAACCCCCCCCCCCCTAGAATTGCGCTTCCCGTGCTCAGTACCGCCCCTAAACTGAAATCTAGCTACGCCCTAATTCAAGTCGGAGTTTCCGGGAAATATTTGCTCTGCCCCTCCCCCCCCCCTCTGATAACGGGCACCTGTTACGCCGCTGCAAAGAGCACCTTAAACCACTCGACCGCGGCACCTGATGAAGGAAAATAAAATACACAAAAAAAGTCGGTCTCGCGGCGGACCCCATTTAAAGAATGGTTACGCCTCACCGAAGTTCCTATTCAGTATTCAAACATCTTCGGATTCACAGAAGCATTGACTACATAGGTTGTCAAGCACTCCCTAGATTGTAATTGAGGATGTGACGGCGTGATATTCCAGCCACGTAAGTTATTTTTGCACACGGCAAAAGTCTGCGGTAGTTTGTACATTGGTAAAACGTACTTGGTCATAAACTATAAATGACCGTCATAATTTATTAATTTTCTCAAAAACGCGCAAATGGTATCAGGATAACAAATCCGATTTACGGGTTTAGTAATATTTAAATTATCATCATTAGGGATTTGTAAAATACACTGATGGGACTACGGAAAATCAAGATAAATGGCCTTGCCTACAGTCCATATAGGATCGATCATGGTTGTAATTCGTTGGTAAAATGGTTTTTCGCCTTTCGGTTCAGTTATCTCGTTGCTGTAAATCATGTACAAATAAAATAACAGCACGAATACAAATTAAGGAGGCGTAAGTCCTAAAAATGATCTGAGTCGGGAAACCACGTTAAATACACAACAGAGACATAAATACTTCATACAGAACAAAACAAATTAACCATGCCAAGGTGAATGGCTAACATTGCTAAAAATAAAATAAAAACGTTTATTTACAACTTTATGTATGAAAACTATTTTAAAAGAAGGCATGCATTACACCTGTAAAAAACGCTATTCGGGTATTATCGAGCAACAAATATATTTTAGATTATGCTTGTAACAGAAAGCAATCAACGTTTTCAGCAATCTGGAAAGTTTCCCGTTGCCCTGTGAGAATCAAATGTATTTTGATGAAAATATTTTCATGTTAACTGAATATCAATAAATTTAAAGACGCAATTTAATAATGCGGAGCTTCAATCTTTAAAAAAAGTACCAAACTTTGATATGTGAGCTACTTAGTAGTGCTATAATTAGACAAAATTAATTTATTGTGACGATAATATGATAATGATAATATAAATATTTATTTTTGCTCTAAATTTCAGCTTTAAATGGTGTTAATGTAATTTAATGTTTCACTTTTTCAATTTCAGTTTCGTATTCAATTCATTCATTTCCATATTAATCATGAATAACATGAATCACATATTTGCAAAAATACACGTAAAACAGTCAAAAAATATACATAGCAAATGTCAACAACCAGACAAAAAGTTGTTACCGATTGATTACATGGAAAATGGTTTGCACAGAAAAAGGCCCAATAAGGCCTGAGCATATGCACACCGTATAAGACATAAACAATTGCAAAATCATGATAACGAAAGCATATTATATTTTATTATAGCGAAAACAATTTAAATTTCAAATTTATCAGAAATATATTGGAATATAAAAACATAGGACAACAACAAAATAGAGCAGATTCGTAAACATGAACGAGCAAAGAAAAACTGACTAGTTGATTATGTAGTTAGTGCAGCAATAGCAGGTGTTTTAATGGTTTTTTGAATTATTATTTTTTATCAAAATTGTGGGGATTTCTTGCATTCTGAAGAGCGGATCTGTGTGACGAAGAGTTGTGTTGATCTGGTATTGCAGAATTTCCATTGTGGATTTTATTCGAACTTCTTGTATTGTAGTGAAGTGTATTTATGTTTAGGTTGAACATTTTGTGGAGACAGCATGCTCTGTATGAAAACGTTGTATTAGAGCGCAATTTGCACTATATTAGTATACGTATCTTTGATTTAGTATATTCAAACGCTTGAATTGTTGAGAGGTATGTGCTAAATAGTTAGAGTTTGTGGCACAACAAATTGCTTCTTTTGTAATTTAAACAGTTTATCGAGTCCTGATGTAAATGTATTACCCCCGATAGTATCAAAATATAGTAAAGTGGTAAAATAAATGCATTACGAAAAAAATGAGCGAGGTAATTTGGATTTCAAACCGATTTAAAAAACCAACAATTGCACAACTTTTTTACATACATGTAATTATCAATATTTTCACGTCGATTAATATTTTCATCCAGGATGATACCTGAAAACTAAATGTATTTACACCTATTATTATTTTCACATAATTATAGTGTCTAATATCATTCGTAATTGCATATTTCCTTGTCTTTAGAAATGATTTCATTTTTCTACTTCAGTGATATGTATTGCACTCGAACCAATTTACTATGTTGGAAAGAATTCTATTTACACTGTCATATATATATATATAAGAGCAATAATAACGATACAAACCATGCTTATAAGCGCATAAACATTGCTGGATGTCTCTATGCGCTATAAGAAAATAGAAAAAATGATGAGAGAAGTACTGTATAGGGTTCAAGATATATCACGCGATTTTAAACAGGCATGTTTTTCAAAGCAGACTCATAGTTATTTATGCATCTAAGAGAATCTGGGAGATTGCTCCATACAATTGCAGCAGCGTTAGCAAAGCTACGTTCACCATATGTTTGGGCTAGAACTGTCGAATGATGAATAAAGTTTTCTTGCTAGATCAGAGATTTCTTTCTGGTTTGTATACAGTGAGAACTTCACTCGATATGAGGAGCCGTGTCTTATAAGCTAATAAATATATTTAACATAATTTGAGAGCGGACTGGTAACCAGTGCAAGCTTTGCAAAAGAGTTGATATGGATTATTTTTTTGTGTGTGGCGAGACACTAGCCGAGCTGGTGAGTTCTGAATAACTAATAATATAGTATCTTGAGGAAAGAATAGTGGTATCGTCAACATATAGAATAAAAGTAAAATCGGGGCAAGAATTGATACTGTCGTTTATGTAAATTAAAACAGCAAAGGACCTAAAATCGCCCATTAGGAAACCCGGTACACACTCCACTGAAGCACATGAAACAAAATTAAAAATAGCATATTGTTCTCTTTCAGAGATATGATTCAAACCTTATTATTTTATTATTATATTATTATTATTATATATTATTATTATTATTAATTATTATATTATTATTATTATTATTATTATTAATTATTATTATTATATTATTATATTGCGCTTTTCCCGTTAGCCCAAAGCGCTACACTTTAGGCTTTCCTTCTTTACGAGGCAGCATACAACGCGCCATAGAAGGAGCCCTAAGAATGTTGAAAGTGTTGAAATGGTCATCACCGGGTTTTCACCCTTCTCTTCTCGATGAATGTGTGGGTTCTTTTACGTGCTGAGGTGTTTCTGTCCCAACACGGGACTCCGGCTTTACGTCCTATCCGAGGGACGAGGTAATGGGGATAAAGTGCCTTACCAAGGACACAACTGCCATGACGTGGGCTCGAACCACGGACCTCTAGGTCGGGAAGCAAGCTGTAATCCACAACGCCACGACGCCTCCCACCCTCCCACCTTTAAATCTTATATCCCTTATACCATAGTACTGTAGGTTCTGCAATAAATTACATGGAAATGAGAGTTAAAAGCTTTTGATAGGCCCGCAAAATCTAAATTGCGATTTTTTAGCATTTATTTCAGTAATTATTCGATCTTTTATTTCAGTAAAATAAAATGATCTCTTTGCTCGACGTAGCTACGTGTCTGTATCGTGTATGTTGTGAAAAAGCATGTAAACTAAACAATATCGTGATATGGACAGTAAATGATTGAATCTAAAATCTAAATGACTCCCCCCCCCCCCTTCGGAGTGATGAAAGTTATATATTTTTGTTATACAGACACATATACCTATAAATAAAAAAAATCATGTTACAAATTAC
>JZLH01S0265313.1:39109-62683 GCA_001188425.1 Eucidaris tribuloides | reverse complement strand
AGAGAGATATATTCCAGTGTCCGCCCATGATGTCTGACTGATTTTTGTGCTAATATAAGTTTGGGATTTTCTAAATGATAATCAGTTGAACGGCGGTAGGATATTGAGTGGATATTTAAATTGCGTGAGAAAGTATTGTGAAATAATGAAGGGAGTTTAGCAAAAGTGTACTTATACATAAAATCGCTGTTTGTAACGTGTTTATATCATTAATCTTTAATGTCTGGAAACGGTAAATAAAGGTTCAGAATTAGCCAAATAATTAGAATTAGATATTATACGTAAGCTCGCTTTTGAAGAAGCAATAAAGAATTTATTTTATTTAAAGAACAATTTCCCCAAACTACATTACAGTAACATGATGGTAATATTAGGCCATTGTAAAGAGTAAGTAAGGATTTTTCCGTGAGAAGATTTTTTAGTTTATATAGTATCCCAATATTTCTGGAGAACGGATGTGTGAATGTTTCGGATATGTTAGTTCCAATTTAGATTTGCATCAATGGTTACACCAAAAAAATTTGTGGATTGTTTTTGAACAAGGGAAAAGCCATCTATTTCTATATTGCAATTAACATCATGTGGATTTGTCCCAAAATACATATAATTGCTTTTTATCTACATTTAATGATAATTTATTACATTTAAACCACGATGAAATCTTCGACAATTCTACATTTAATGTGGTGATAAGGGTTTCAAAATTTTTATGAGAATAAAAGATATTTGTATCGTCTGCAAAGAGGATATAACTTAGTTTATGTGAAGAATTGATAATATCGTTAACGTAAATGAGAAATAATAAGGGACCCTAGATGGAACCTTGCGGTACACCGCATTTAATTGTTAATTTATGTGATTCTTGAGAATGAAATGAAACGAATTGTTGCCTATTATGTAAATAATCTTCAAACCAAGATAATGCATTTCCCCTTACGCCGAGAGATTTTAATTTATATAATAATATCTGGTGGTCGATAGTGTCGAAGGCCTTACTTAAATCCATAAAAATACCTATAATATGATCTTTTTTTAGTGAGACAGTCAATAATCTTATCACATAGTTGTATAATAGCATGATCAGTTGAATGGCCTTTTCTGAATCCAAACTGGTTTGGAATTAAGAGTTTATTATCATTTAAAAGGGATATAATCGTTTATAGACAATTTTTTCAAGTATTTTGGATATGCTTGGTAACAAAGAAATAGGGTGGTAATTTTCTATATCTGACGGGTCATCTTTTTGTAAATGGGATTAATTTTAGCAATCTTTAAAGCATCTGGGAATCGGCCATTTGAAAGAGATAAGGTGAATATATGGTTCAAGGGTATAACGAGATAGAAAATTATATGTTTTAAAAAAATTAACACTTATCCCATCATATCCCTTAGATTTTGTGGATTTTAAGGACTGGTCGATATTAATTATTTCATAAATGTTCGTAGGCGTAAAGAATAAAGATTTTTCAAAAGGTGGTGTTAGATATTGGGTGAAATGGGCGTTTGTTGCATTTATTTTAGAAGCTAAGTTTGGGCCAATATTAGTAAAAAAAAAAACGAATTAAATGCATTGGAGATTTTATTTAGATCGGTAATTTCTTGACCATTATCGATAAAATCGGTACTTTGATGTATATTTTTCTTTCCAAGCATATTGTTGACAATATTCCACAATGAATTTGTTTTTTACTTTTATTACTTTCTAATTTACGCGAATAATATAATTTACGAGACGAACGAATAACCGAGGTTAGTTTATTTCTGTATTGCTTGTATTTTGCAAGTTGGTGGTCACAGCGACTTTTTATGGCTTTCTTGTATAAACGGTTACGAGTTGCTATATAACGCATTATTCCTTTTGTTATCCAAGGATTCTTAATTTCTTTACATGATTTGACTGTGACAAGAGGTATATTTTTGTTATAATAGATAAGAAGTTTACGTATAAATTTATGTATGGCATTATAAGCATCAAATTCATTTAACACATCATTCCATGTTTCATGGGCTAAGTCGACATTTAAAGAATCAATGTTTATTTTTGTTTCTTTTCGAATCATTCTATTTTTAGTACTTTGCGTATTTTGAATAATTTCATACTTTTTACATATAACAAATATAGGAAGATGATCCGAAATGTCATAATATAATACACCGTTGATACTTTCTTCCAAGACATTTGAAAGCACAGTATCTAAAAGAGTTTCAGAATTACATGAAATTCTCGTAGGGTTACTAATATGTGGATGAAGTCCTAATGAAAATAATGTGCTGATAAAGGTAAAAGTATTATTATTATCAATGTCAAGCAAGTTAATGTTGTAGTCGCCCATTAAGTAAAGATGTTTGTTTTCTTGAGAGATTGTATTGAGACATTGATCGAAATTTTCCAAAAATACGTCAAGATTATTGTTAGGGGGTCTATATATTATTCCTAATATTGTATTTTTATTTTTATCGTTTAATATTTCAATGAAAAGATCTTCACTACCTTCAATGTGAATATCTGGACGCAATTTAATTATAAGTTTATTATGCATATACGCAGCTACGCCACCCCCTCTTTCATTAGTTACACACACAAACGTTTAATACATGTGCATGATTTATTCACATTTATTTAATCTATATTGTAAGAGGAAATGCTTTTTTTTCCTAAATCTAGTTTAATGGCAGGAAATTAATTTCGCACTCTTCCAGCAACACAAGAAAACATAATTAATGCCCTTTGTATCATATGAAGGACGTGTCTGTGAAATCTGAAGATCAGTAATTACCTAGAATTTGACAAATGCGCCATGTAGTAATCGTCAATTATTCTCTGTGTGGAGCTCACTGTACTGAGTTAGTTCAGTGGTATTGTTATATTCAGTATTCATGAGTTGGTTTATGAAATCTTACCTAGAATTTGATAAATGCACTGAACAGTAAATATCAGTTATTCTCAGTTTAAAGCTCATTAAAGGTAGTGAGTTTAGTAGTAGTATTCTAGTATTCATATATTGGTCTCTGAATAATAATCTGCATGAGACTTATGCATGAAAGATTTCATTTTCATGAATGTATATGATATACATTCATAAATTGTTAATAAGTTTGATATATTAGACATGATAAACACCCATGCACTGTAAGGGTCTGAGAGTAGACTGGAAATTTTTGTCGCTGTAGAACTTTGATTCAATTCAAATCCAACAGTGACTACAATTACAACCAAGCGGAGTTTCTAACTCTTATACCTTCCTAACGATTCTGAAACGGTATTTTCTTCTGATAGCCCTACACCGGAGTATTTTCACGATGTCGATTTAAGGCATGCAAGAGGTGCTCTGCCTTTAAATACTGGTAACCATATGCTAAATAAAGACAAGTTTTATATATACATACAAGTTTTTTGTAAAATCCATCAATTGCACTTCTTTGTGTCTATTTTCATTTACTACAGAACTGGAAGATTCAAGGCTCTTTCTTACCCGTGTTGACAACAATGTTGTTCACTTGAGAGAACTTGATATTAGAAGTTGTACGGAGGTAAAGGTTAACGGTAACCTGAGCTGCTTCACCTTCGGATGGGATCAAGGAGATGACCACCGTCTCGCTCACTCCAGCACGAAACACGTTAGGAGCTGTAATGAACAGTGTCCTGTGTGAAAAAGATCGCGCATTATTAATGGCATTTCACTCAATTCTATTCAAAATAATGTCAAGAATATGCAAATTGGTCACGTGGAAATATGTAAAAGTGTGGTTTTTGGTCTTGTGACCGGGAGGGCTGCGAAGACCGCGCATCGATATTGGATTGTTGGGCATTGACCAAATAACGCTTTGGAAGAAAAAGTTCCGTAGTCTCCAGATTGGTATTGAAAAATAT
Source organism: Eucidaris tribuloides (assembly GCA_001188425.1). Classification (NCBI taxonomy): domain Eukaryota; kingdom Metazoa; phylum Echinodermata; class Echinoidea; order Cidaroida; family Cidaridae; genus Eucidaris; species Eucidaris tribuloides. Next base: position 58,812 of record JZLH01S0265313.1, on the reverse strand, counting down.
CATTAAAATTTGATTAAGATAAAGTTGCTGATGAGAAAACATATTTTTTTCTCCAAGTTTTATTTGCGCATTGATGAGATAATCGACTAATTAGTAAGACAAGTTCTCAGTCCACTCGTAGACGAAGGCATCACTGTCACTAGCGATTTCACAGACACGAACATTAGTCACTAGTTAAGTCTTTACAGCTAAGTTATTAATATTTATTGAGGCCTGTGGCTCTATTTTTCTTTAAAACGAATTTAACAAAAGCCATTCACGCTGTCCTCCGTTATTTATAGGGTGACAGCCCGCGAGACCGAATTTTTTTGTATTTTATTTTCCTTCATCAGATGCCGCGGTCGAATGGTTTAAGGCGCCTCATTGGAGCGGCGTAACAGGTGCCTGTTATCAGAGGGGGGGGGGGCAGAGCCAAATATTTCCCGGTAATTCCGTTTAGAATTAGTGGCGTAGCTAGGATTTCATTTTAGGGGGCAGAAGTGAGCACGGGAAGCGGGCTCCGGGGGGCTGCAGGGAGGGGGAGTGCCCGCGAGAAGCAGACAAGTAACAATTCGAAAAAAATGTCGGAGCTTCCGTGCTTCGCGCGGGAGGAGGAAAACTCCCCCTTATTGGGAGCGCCTTTCGCGCGCTCAGTATTAAGTGTTTTATTTATTTATTTATTTATTTATTTATTTTCCAGGAACATATAACAATAACAATGCATCACAAATGAAACAATACATAAATATAATACCGCAACCAATGCCTGGGAATTACCTAAAAGAAATAAGAATTTCTGTATAAAGGCTCTTCTCATTGGTTGCTGTAAATAAAAGAAGAAAAATACAATCTAAAACACAGACATATAGACTGCATGTGGCGGCGAAAAAAAGCGGGGCAAATGCCCATGACATGCGCCTGTGAACCATTGAACACCACTGGTATTACACTCCCCATGCAAACCGCATCTATTCTTCAGGAAAGCGGCGACCCCGCCTCCGCCCCGATATTCCACCCCACATATCACTACAGAGAAGGCAACAAGACACCGGGGCAAAACCAGTAGCCCCCGCGTCGCATGCACACCGGTCGACCCAGAATAACCGGTCAGCCGGCATAGAACACGGACAGCGCCAGACCCATCCCGATGCCCGATCACTCCCATCAGAGCGACACGCAAGGATAGACAATGCCACTTTGCGTGCTCACTACCGCCCCCTAAAATGAAATCGTATCAAAGCCACTCCACCCCTCCCCCCCACCCCGATAACAGGCAGAGGACATATTAAGATGAGTGGGAGCAGACAAGGAACGATTCAAAGGAACGTCGGAGTTATCAGCGCTTCTCGCGTGGGACACTCCCTCTCCCTGCAACCCCCCCCCCCCTAGAAATTGCGCTTCCCGTGCTCAGTACCGCCCCTAAACTGAAATTCTAGCTACGCCACTAATTCAAGTCGGAGTTTCCGGGAAATATTTGGCTCTGCCCCTCCCCCCCCCCCTCTGATAACGGGCACCTGTTACGTCCACGCGTGCAACGAGGCACCTTAAACCACTCGACCGCGGCACCTGATGAAGGAAAATATTAAACCACTCGACCGCGGCACCTGATGAAGGAAAATAAAATACACCAAAAAAAGTCGGTCTCGCGGGCGGACCCCATTTAAAGAATGGTTACGCCTCACCGAAGTTCCTATTCAGTATTCAAACATCTTCGGATTCACAGAAGCATTGACTACATAGGTTGTCAAGCACTCCCTAGATTGTAATTGAGGATGTGACGGCGTGATATTCCAGCCACGTAAGTTATTTTTGCACACGGCAAAAGTCTGCGGTAGTTTGTACATTGGTAAAACGTACTTGGTCATAAACTTATAAATGACCGTCATAATTTATTAATTTTCTCAAAAACGCGCAAATGGTATCAGGATAACAAATCCGATTTACGGGTTTAGTAATATTTAAATTATCATCATTAGGGATTTGTAAAATACCACTGATGGGACTACGGAAAATCAAGATAAATGGCCTTGCCTACAGTCCATATAGGATCGATCATGGCTTGTAATTCGTTGGTAAAATGTTGTCTTTCGCCTTTCGGTTCAGTTTATCTCGTTGCTGTAAATCATGTACAAATAAATATAACAGCACGAATACAAATTAAGGAGGCGTAAGTCCCTAAAAATGATCTGAGTCGGGAAACCACGTTAAATACACAACAGAGACATAAATACTTCATACAGAACAAAACAAATTAACCATGCCAAGGTGACATGGCTAACATTGCTAAAAATAAAATAAAAAACGTTTATTTACAACTTTATGTATGAAAACTATTTTTAAAAGAAGGCATGCATTACACCTGTAAAAAAACGCTATTCGGGTATTATCGAGCAAACAATATATTTTTAGATTATGCTTGTAACAGAAATGCAATCAAACGTTTTCAGCAATCTGGAAAGTTTCCCGTTGCCCTGTGAGAATCAAATGTATTTTGATGAAATATATTTTCATGTTAACTGGAATATCAATAAATTTAAAGACGCAATTTAATAATGCGGAGCTTCAATCTTTAAAAAAAAAGTACCAAACTTTGATATGTGAGCTACTTAGTAGTGCTTAATTAGACAAAATTAATTTATTGTGACGATAATATGATAATGATAATATAAATATTTATTTTTGCTCTAAATTTCAGCTTTAAATGGTGTTAATGTAATTTAATGTTTCACTTTTTCAATTTCAGTTTCGATTTCAATTCATTCATTTCCATATTAAATCATGAATAACATGGAATTCACAATATTTGCAAAATACACGTAAAAACAGTCAAAAAATAATACATAGCAAATGTCAACAAACACAGACAAAAAGTTGTTACCGATTGATTACATGGAAAATGGTTTGCACAGAAAAAGGCCCAATAAGGCCTGAGCATATGCACACCGTATAGACATAAACAATTGCAAAATCATGATAACGAAAGCATATTATATTCTATTATAGCGAAAACAATTTAAATTTCAAAATTTATCAGAAATATATTGGAATATAAAAACATAGGGACAACAAACAAAATAAGCTAGATTCGTAAACATGAACGAGCAAAAGAAAAACTGACTAGTTGATTATGTAGTTTAGTGCAGCAATAGCAGGTGTTTTTAATGGGTTTTTTTGAATTATTATTTTTTATCAAAATTGTGGGGATTTCTTGCATTCTGAAGAGCTGGATCTGTGTGACGAAGAGTTTGTGTTGATCTGGTATTGCAGAATTTCCATTGGTGGATTTTATTCGAACTTCTTGTATTGTAGTGAAGTGTATTTATGTTTAGGTTGAACATTTTTGGAGACAGCATGCTCTGTATGAAAACGTTGTATTAGAGACGCAATTTGCACTATTATTAGTATACGTATCTTTTGATTTTAGTATATTCAAACGCTTGAATTGTTGAGAGGTATGTGCTAAATAGTTAGAGTTTGTGGCACAACAAATTGCCTTCTTTTGTAATTTAAACAGTTTATCGAGTCCTGATGTAAATGTATTACCCCCGATAGTATCAAAATATAGTAAATGTGGTAAAATAAATGCATTACGAAAAAAATGAGCGAGGTAATTTGGATTTCAAACGATTTAAAATACCAACAAATTGCACAACTTTTTTTACATACATGTACATTATCAATATTTTCACGTCGATTAATATTTTCATCCAGGATGATACCTGAAAACTAAATGTATTTACACCTATTATTATTTTCACATAATTATATGTCTATATCATTCGTAAATTGCATATTTCCCTTGTCTTTAGAAATGATTTCATTTTTCTACTTTCAGTGATATGTATTGCACTCGAACCAATTTACTATGTTGGAAAGATTTCTATTTACACTGTCATATATATATATATAAGCAATAATAACGATACAAAACCATGCTTATAAGCGCATAAAACATTGCTGGGCATGTCTCTATGCGCTATAAGAAAATAGAAAAAAATGATGAGAGAAGTACTGTATAGGGTTCAAGATATATCACGCGATTTTAAACAGGCATGTTTTCAAAGCAGACTCATAGTTATTTATGCATCTAAGAGAATCTGGGAGATTGCTCCATACAATTGCAGCAGCGTTAGCAAAGCTACGTTCACCATATGTTTGGGCTAGAACTGTCGGAATGATGAATAAAGTTTTCTTGCTAGATCAGAGATTTCTTTCTGGTTTGTATACAGTGAGAACTTCACTCCGATATGAGGGAGCCGTGTCTTATAAGCTAATAACAATATATTTAACATAATTTGAGAGCGGACTGGTAACCAGTGCAAGCTTTGCAAAAGAGTTGATATGGATTAATTTTTTTGTGTGTGCGAGACACTAGCCGAGCTGGTGAGTTCTGAATAACTTATAATATTAGTATCTGAGGAAAGAATAGTGGTATCGTCAACATATAGAATAAAAGTAAAATCGGGGCAAGAATTGATACTGTCGTTTATGTAAATTAAAACAGCAAAGGACCTAAAATCGCCCATTAGGGAAACCCCGGTACACACTCCACTGAAAGCACATGAAACAAAATTAAAAATAGCATATTGTTCTCTGTTTCAGAGATATGATTCAAACCCTTTATTATTATTATTATTATTATTATTATTATTATTATTATTATTATTATTATTATTATTATTATTATTATTATTATTATTATTATTATTATTATTATTATTATATTATTTATATTGCGCTTTTCCCGTTAGGCCCAAAGCGCTACACTTTAGGCTTTCCTTCTTTACGAGGCAGCATACAACGCGCCATAGAAGGAGCCCTAAGAATGTTGAAAGTGTTGAAATGGTCATCACACCGGGTTTTCACCCTTCTCTTCTCGATGAAGTGTGTGGGTTCTTTTACGTGCTGAGGTGTTTCTGTCCCAACACGGGACCTCCGGCTTTACGTCCTATCCGAGGGACGAGGTAATGGGGATAAAGTGCCTTACCCAAGGACACAACTGCCATGACGTGGGCTCGAACCACGGACCTCTAGGTCGGGAAGCCAAGCTGTAATCCACAACGCCACGACGCCTCCCACCCTCCCACCCTTTAAATCTTATATCCCTTATACCATAGTACTGTAGGTTCTGCAATAAAATTACATGGAAATGAGAGTTAAAAGCTTTTGATAGGCCCGCAAAAATCTAAATTGCGATTTTTTAGCATTTATTTCAGTAATTATTCGATCTTTTATTTCAGTAAAATAAAATGATCTCTTTGCTCGACGTAGCTACGTGTCTGTATCGTGTATGTTGTGAAAAAGCATGTAAACTAAACAATATCGTGATATGGACAGTAAATGATTGAATCTAAAATCTAAATGACTCCCCCCCCCCCCTTCGGAGTGATGAAAGTTATATATTTTTTGTTATACAGACACATATACCTATAAATAAAAAAAAAATCATGTTTAATTCAAATTCACATTTATCCAAACCTAGGAAAATAGACCCTAAACATTTTCTCTGCCCTACCGTACGCTGCGGGTAAAGGGAAGGTTGAGTACTTGCAGTAAAACATAATTTTAAATCAACTGTTTTCAAACCATCTGTGTACAATCAGAAGAGAGTAGTTGAACACAACAGAACTGTTTAGTTTAATCCTTTACACAGATCATCTTGCTGTGATTAAATCAAAGATAAGGCCACCGTTGGAATATCCACATATTCAGACCGCCAATCCAGCAGCTATTTATTACATTTGAAGTGAACTATTTCCATATTGTAGTGCACCTGTAATATGCTTTCACCTGGAAACCAACGAGATGGGGAACTCCATCATCAACTAGTTAGTAATTAAGTTTACCTGTAAAGTACTCTATCTGAAAACAAAATTTCGAGTGAGCGACTAGCTGCCCTATCCTGAAAGGTTGACTTAAAAATATAACATTGTGGCGCTTCAATTTATAAAAATTTTCACAAACTGTCATATCTGAGCTACATAGAAGTGTTTAAATGGACAAATAAACCCCCTCGAATACAACAGTTTGGAAATGTTATGCTGCCACTGGCAAGGTTTGCATGAATGAACAATTTTCACTCCGGTAGAGGATGAAATAGCCCAGATTTACACACAGTAAGTCTATGGGAGGAAATGGACATTGAGAATTCGATCAACGTGAGTACTCGTAGATTTTAACTTTTTTTAAGCATTAAATGATCATTTTGTAATACAATTTTTAGGGCTTTGTTTTTAGACCTTATCAAAGACGCCTACAGCATGGAAGATTATGAAGCTCACATTTTTTTTTTGAACTGTGGTCATTGTAAGCCTTGCTTTAAAGGCATCGAATAACAGTGTTGCCAGTTTAAAATAAAATCTGAGCTGTATGATTCCCATGTTACCAGTGTCTCTGATAAGGTCTAAAAATTAAGTCCTGAAAAAATTGCAGTTCAAAATGATCATTGTGTGCTTTCAAAAGATAAAAATCATTGGGCGACCATTTCCCCTCTTCCTCCATAGACTGCTGTGTAGCAGAATTTTCATCAGCTGTGAATAATTCATGTGCTGATTTTTATCTGTGCATATTTGTGAGTGACAGCATAACTGTCTAAAGTTTTGAGTTTTAGGGTGTTTATTTGTCCATCCAAACACTGTCAGATATGTCAGATAGCAGAGTTTGACAAGTTTTTGTCATGGGACTTCCAAACTGTTATATAGTGTCTTTAAGGTAAGCCACTGCCATATGCCGATTGTTTACATCCCTTGCAAGTGGTTTTAAATGCACACTCAACCAGATTATAAACTGAATTAATGGAAAAATTACGGAGTAATTTAAGCGTATCTGGAAAAGAGGCCCACTTCAAAAGGAATTTGACAATCACGTTTCTGTTACTGGGCTTATTTTTAAAAATATCTTACAACAAAGATAAATTATTTTTTGTATTGAATTTATTACCAATGTACACACAATGTTGTCCTTAACTGTACGTCAAAGTGGTAAAATTGGTTCTTCAATCAAATATAAATTGATGAAATGAAAAATATTCCTACTTATGTTTAAAGAAGTTGAAATGAATTCAAAATCTAGCTGATTACAGAAGTTTGACCAATCATGACAGTTCTGAGCAATTACATTCCTGTTCTCTAAAAAGTATAAAACGCGCAATAAAACATACATTGTAGTGAGTTGATAATTGCAGTGAAACGGATGTAAGGATAACTCTCAAAAGAAAAACAAAATCTCATTTTAAGCAACTATGAAACCATATAAATTTTAATCGACTCGTCCAAGTGTAATCACTTTTGCTTTTCATTAAATTATTTTCTGACAAATATGTAATATCAAACTCTACGGTAAACCTTTGTCCCAGCTATAAATAGAGTACTTTATTTTTTCAAAGGAAGAAACATAAAACTAGAGAATCAGAGGCGATGGAGTTTAGCAATGGTTCTGAACAAAATAAGCCAACAGGTGTCACAAGATATCATCTTTATATAAAAGGGAGGGGCAGTATCTTATTAATGCACAACTAAAATAGTTGATAATTGTATTGATGGATTTATTTTTACTTATCTATATATGCAGATATTTCGGTAAAACGTTTAATACATTAAAATGGGCAAATTTTTGGAATTGTACGGCTTGAAATCTTTCTGATAATATTTGACTATTTCCATTTCGGGGTATTTGGCTTCCCCATCGTTTACATTCTTCACACAATAAAAAAAGAAACTACTCCCTTTTCGAGCTACCATAATTTTTTACGTAAATAAGTTTTAGCAAAATAATTTGGCTTTAACATTTCTACTCTCAATGACTAACCTCTGTGTGAAAATAAGATTACTCCGTCAAGCCATGCATGAGTGAGCATGCATTAAAGGCAAAAATGCCACTGAAAAATATCGGATTTCAATTTTTTTCAATAAACTTAATGGATTTTACAATTTCAAAATTGAGGAAGGATGGAATTTTTTAAATTGAGCTCACTGAAGCGTGAAATATGCGAAAAGTGCCAAAAGAGGTGTAAGGAGGTTAAATGATAGATGATTAACACAAATAGTGCTGAATCATTCAACAAAAACAGAATTTGTCACAATCCTGTATCACAAATCCCTTAAATGACCCTTGTGACTTTGAAAAGTGATATTTTTGCATTAAATAAGTGCCCACTTATGCATGACTTGACGGATCAATCACATTTTTACACAAAAGTTAGTTAATTCGTGCAGAAATACCCTTGCCAAATTATTTGTCTCAAAACCGTTTCTTTAAAAAAATTATAGTATTTTGAAAAAGGGGGTAGTTACTTTTTTGTTGTGTTTATATTCATTCTGGGAACTTAAGTTTGAGTAACAAAAACTCCACAAAACTATTTATCTTTCTTTTGAGATTAAGAAACCAGAATTAAAAGATTCAATAAACTCAAATCATGGACAACACAGCGCCATATGTAAATGATGTCTAATTTTGAATGCTGTACGAGCGAGTGACCATTATTTATTTTTTTAAAGTGACCTGGAATTCAGGTGAGTAAAATGTGGCGGGGAAAAGAAAAAAGTGATATACCCAATGATGCCGTTGTGTTTATTACGATTTACGAACCAAATTTTGATTCTGGAAATAAATTGGTAACGAAAAAGTTACGTAAATGTAGGTACAACAAATTCTAGACACCTGTCCTGGTTAGAGAAACATTTAGAATATAAAGAAGAAAAATCAGGAAAATTCTAATCTCAAGGTTGCTTCTACTACACAGCATAAGTTGTGCTCGAGTGGATGAACCAGCTCAAATGCAATAATTATTCTAATCAGCAGGCACATAAAAATTAGTGTTTGTATAAGTGCAAAGAAATTTGTTTGGTCAAGATAACTGTGGAAAGATATGTGTGATATTTTTACTACAAATTCACGCTTCATCATGATTTATGCGGTTTTACTCAGAAAAAAAAATGCTTTGAAATCAGTTCACTTCGAAATGTGTTTTCCGTTTACGCAACTGGAATTTGAAATAGCACAATCAGAAGAATATCCTTGTGTCTTTTATCATCGTTTAGACTTTCTTGAAAATGGGAATTCTTAAGTAGGTAATAGTAAGTGTAGACAGGTATAATAATAATAATAATAATAGATATGATTTATATTGCGCCAGATTTATTTTGATATTATAATAAGAAGATGAATTGTTGAATTCTATTCATTATAATGATTTTTTTCCGTAGGCTAATTTTGATTTCAGATATACGTATTCAAAATTTGTATAATTTTGCAGATTTTAAAACAATTTTGCAATTATAGTAATATACATATATATATATATATATATATATATATATATATATATATTAATATTACTCTTCTCTAAAACACTGAGGGCTAGAAAGTAGTAGGCCTATATAAAATCAGTTTTTGTAGCGTCAGTGCTGCATAATTCATAACCATGTTATACACAGTATAGTACATCATGAAATATATCATGCGGTATATCATGAAAAAAAATGTTTTTCAGATCATCTATGTCATATGTTTATTATGCCCTGAAAATCGCACTGTCTGAAACGCTTCCATTTTGAAAAAAAAAAGTAACTCCTCGGTGATCAGATCACTAATGAGTAATTTTAAAACAATTTTCCGTAGGTTTGATCATGTTTTCTGATGACGAGTGGCATGACAATGCCGTACTGCATGACAAACTGTTGTAAAATGTCAGATCAAAAAAATATATATAACCTGGATTTAAAGGGAACAATTGGATTTCATTTCGCTAATTAATAATGAAGAAATGAAGATTTAAGAGCTTGTTGACTTACGCATTAACTGCAGTCGACACCACCAGGAGGGTGAAGAACGCGACACAGTACCAGCCACCCATGTCGGATAGCTCTGTAATGGCCTTATCGAAAACTACTACACTGTACTGCTTCCTTAGGCCAAAATGTTCTTAAAATGACCACTAGTCTTGATGAAGACGTTGACCGAGCTTCCAACAATGTTTCAGTTCTCGAATTCAGATGATAGTCTGTCCAGATGACAGGTTCTAATGGTTCAGCACATCGCTCCAGATCACCAATGTGCTCGGAGATGCACGGATACTTGCGCACTGCTCAGTTTGTTTTCGAACAGCGCAACTGGTTGCCTTGTCTTTACTCCACTCCTGAACCACTCTACGCGAATTACAAACGATATCACGTTTTAAATACTGAAACATTTGGTTGTTTCTCTTCACGGAAATCTAGATCCGGGTGTATAACCTTATGTTACTTCACCAATAGCAACACACAGGAGTCAATGTTTCATTCTCATTGGCTCTTTACGTGTTCCTCTCCTTGTAGTAGTCTTGACGCGTTCGGACCAACCGACTCGCACCCAACGACGGGAGATGAAAACGCAGCATATCTACATCCATGTCCAGTTCATTTGAGTCTGAAAGATAGACTACGGTCACGCCATCTCGAAGGCCTTTTCGTGTACCTGGGAGAGCTATTACATTACATCTGTTTTGCTGAATATACTTATAACACCTGTCAATATCAGGATGTAGGCCAACTGTAGTGGGAAGTCAAAAGAGATTAGGAGAAAATTGAAAAGAGTGGGGAAATTACCTCTTGCTCTTAGCGATAGCACGGGGGTAATAGATTTAAAATTTCCTGCATTACATTTTGGTAGTGATAATAGAGTCTCATTATTAGGGAACCAATCATAAAATATGGTATAAGTGGCGTCAAACATTTGCACCAACTTGTAGTACACTGGGAAAGAACATTTAGAAAGGAAGACGTGCTGACAGATTCTCCATGGATTGAACGATGGAGATTGTGTGTAGGGGCCTGAATTGTAGAGTTTATACCGCTCAAAATAACTCTGGAATCACTCAGTTTTTCCATCACAGCATGCTGTTGACCATAATCGATACTAGTGTTTAATTTTGACGCCAATAATCCTTAAAACACCCTAAGCAAATTGAAATACTGGTACATTATGGCAAACGCCAAAACTGTGGTAAATCTGGAATCTGTTTTGTTTGGAGCAACATCTTAGTTATTAAATTTCACATGCATAACGTGTCTAAAAAAAATTGTGCAAGTGAGAAAGGCCCTCTTTGGCAATTAGAAAATATTTTGTGTCTTGATGCTTACATCATCGTCAAGGGCACAATCTTAGCTTTTATATGCCATTTATTCTGTTCAATTTGCTTGTTTAAATTTCCAGCTGCGTTTAATTAATAATGAGTGGCGTGCACACGAATTTGGAATGGGGGGGGCCAAGAAAATATTCCCCCGACAATCACTCAAATTTCCCCCAACTAAATGCTTTTCCCCTGACTACCATACAATTTTGGGGGCATTTTGGGTGGGCCATGCCCCCCCCCCCCCTCTTGCGCACGCCACTGTTAATAATGTAAGGGTAAAAATCGTAACTGCGCCACTTTTATACTTCAGTCAATGTTAGCACAAGGCCCTGTTCCCCGGTAAAAGTGACACAATCGTAATCTCACTCTTTCGTTGTTAAAACAGGATTAAAACAAGCAAATTTAACGGAACAAGCGGCATTTAAAGCTAAGACTGTAGACGTCAATGTAAGCATTACGTCAAAACAGTATTTCTTTCTAATTTCTAAAGAGAGCCCTGATTATTTGCACAATTTTTGTGATATGCTGTATATCTGTTTTCATTGTCATCTGTGTGAAAAGGGGAAGCATGAATTGTTGAACTTCCTGCGATTCGCACATTCGCACAATATCACGAGATCTATAATTGTGTAAGAAAAAGTGTGTGTTGTCTAATAATGAATTTTACGTCCAAATACATATCTTTCGCTGATTACATTGCATTTAAGGCTTATTTCAATAATGAGCATAGTTTTAAAACTCTAAGTTACGTAATTCCCCATGTTCTAGGTGTCTTTGATATTGCTTTAAAATGAAGCACTGAAAAAACTTTAAAAATATATCATTTTAAATGATGATCTAGTTGCTTTTGATAATGCCTCGCTTAAAATTTGCTCTTTTTGCATGAACATGTAAATGCTATCTTACCTGAAATATTTAAAGATTGTGTTCCAATGAATTTTGCAACACACACGTATCATATTGCTTATCAGTGAAACAAGAGAATTCTATTTCATATATAAAAGGGAACAATCCTAGTCCATTTTTTGCAAAACGTAAGTGATGATTGCTTTTGAATCTAAACTGAAACATGTTATCTGTTCTTACTAATTATACGCCATATTTGCCCTTCCAATTTGTCTTAATATGACGGTAATATCATAATTTATTGATGTGTGTGTTTGTGATGTTATTATGTTATTTAGTTTAATTTTATTGTAATTTTGTGTAAATTAATTAATTTCATATTCTGTATCCTTCTGTAATTTAAGGGTCACGGTGTTTTTGTAAATTCGCCATTACATTTTGTTTATTGTAATAGTTGTCATTTTTATGACATGAGAAAAATTGGAATTGAAAAAAATAGCTATGAGCACCATGTGTTAGCATGTTCATTCCCTCATAATCTGTTGTGCCGTACTTTATAGTACATCGTACCCATAAGTCACGGGTGACGTTTTAGCCATACATACCTTGCCAGTGGCATTATTAAAAAGGTTTTGTATTCTAAGATGCTAATTTGTCCATTCGACCAGTATTACGTATCGCCAGGGGCGTAGCTACGGACCCCCCCCCCCACAAAATTATGACCGGAAAATTTTTGGACCTGGGATTTGGAGAAACGAAATTCGTCACTACACCCTCAAACCCCCCCCCCCCCCCCCGCTGAGCGAGTTTTTGGCGGCTGGCGTGAGCGGAAAAAAAATTGACCTAGGATTTGGTGCCCCCTACAAAATTTCAAGCCCCCCCCCCCCACCGTGCCCCCCTGCTGAAAAACTCCTAGCTCTACGCCACTGCGTAGTGCAGATATCACTATTTTGAAATTGAAGCTTCACAATTTCAGATAGTGTCTTTGAATGAAGTTGATGAAGTTATCAACCCCTATTTGTGACCCTTCTTTTGTTTTCAATAACTTTTTGTAGATTGACATATTTAGCTTAAATGCATGTTTAAACTAGACTTCTGTGCTATATGTCCTCAGGTGGGGGAATGTGTGAGCACCCATGCACTGTGTACCACGTACGACACAACTTTAAAGATAGAGTTTGGGATTTGCACGCCAGAAAACGGCAACATGAATGAAATCAGCTGAAATCGTCCACAGTGTGAAGATGAGTATAAATAAGCACCTGTCATAGAACTTTTAGGTACTTGAATTCGCAGTTTTGTTGAAAATCTGGACGCTAGCCGAAGGTCACACAGAGTTCAACCTTTAAAACCATATCAGTGTACGTAGTCGCCCACTGCCCGTCAGTGGTCATGCAGTGTACTGTAATTTGAGCAAAATTTAAACTCACGGAAAGAATAATATTGTGGTAGCATATCGTTATTACATGTAGTATTTTCTCATAAAACAATAAGTTTGTGACGTATGGATCTCAAACTTTCAACACGCCATTTGTAAGTACTTTACTACCGTTTGGGAATAATAAAAATAAGGGGAGAGATGGACTTGCAAATCCTGAAATCTATTTTATTTAGTACTGGATCTTTCTGGCTTATTGCCATCGTTTTTGTTTTAGGTACATTGATTTCTATAGTCCATATTATTGGTTGCCCTTTTCATGAAGATAAAGTCATAGTAATTTCCACGATGGTAATAGTATCCTTCTGATCACATAAATTTGGTAACTAAAGTATATCAGGCCTTTAACTCTGCTTGGTTTGAAAAGTATAGGAGAAAATTAGGATTCAATCCACCAAAGTAGGATATTTATAAGTATTGTTCGGACTGATTGGAAAAGTAGGAAAAAATTAGGAGCAAAGTTCTCCAAAAAGTAGGGTTCAATCCATCAAAGTAAAAGGAAAGTATGAATTTATAACCCCGAAGAAAATGAAAACTTGGGAAATACGCGGAAAAAAAACTAAGACTTGCGAAAAAGCGGAAATCCGCGGAAACGGATTTTCCTTCACAAAGAGGTGATGATGTTAGTTGCAGTACTCTCAACAAAGACTACTCAATTCCAAACAAATATTAAATTAAAAAAAAGGAAAAAGTAGGAAAATAAGTATTTTTTCTGGAAAAGGGGAAATTAGGATCTTCACAAAAGAGTACGGAAAACTATGAAAAGTAGGACCAGTTGAAGGTCTTCTATATTTTAGCGAATTATGTATACGATATCTCTCCCCTGTACAGTGTGTATCAACAAATGTAGGCACTTAGAAAAAAAATTATTACACAAAAATTTCATGATCTTGAGATTATTTTTTTAATATGAATATTTTACCTTGGATCTCAGTTATCTGATGACACTGTTGGTATTGAAAGTATTTCACGCATGAGTGGGCAAAACTCACTTTTGTCCAATCGGCCAAAAATGCATTTGCGCACAGAATTGTGTTCTCATAGTCAATGTTTAATGCCTCACAGACCGGTGCTGCAGAAGCTCTCAACTGAAGTGCACAAGCATTGAATTCTCAGCATGCTCAGAGAAGAGCTAATATCAATTCTGTGACAAGAAAGGCAAAAATGAAGCAATGATTCAGATACAACATCCTAAAAAAGAGTTGTTTTTTTTATATTTTTCTTCTAAGTGTCTACTTTTTTTATACACACTGTATAGGTAGATATTCCTACGCATCTGAGGATTTCAATTACAGTACACCTTGGATGTAAATTATTATTTTAGCAGTTGGTTGAATGTTATTTTGTTTCTGAGGGGACGTGTTGGTATCGCTGAAGGGAGACCTGGTATAACTACATGATAATGTTTTCCCGACATTTCCAACGGATCAGGACCCGTATCCTGTTATTGTCGTTTCGTGAAAAGGGGGAGTCCCGGTACGCTCTCCCTTGTGGATTGTTTGCGGATGTGAACGACCTGAGTTCAAGGATGTTTTGCCCATTGTCATGATTTACCCTCATTTGTGTCAATTTTTTCTCTCTCCCTTCAGCTTCTTTTGAAGGATTTGTTCCATGTTTTACAGGTATACAAACAAAAACATAGATATAATACAATTACAAACTTAGATCTTCGATTTAAAAAAAAATAGTAAGGCTGACTTGACTTTTAACGACAAACTGAAACTGGATAAAAAATGAAATTTGGCATATTTTTTATTTGGTCTTGTTTCTTTCAGTTGAACTTTGTAATGAAGTAGAATCTGACTTGTCTTATATTCTATTGAATGTGCTGAATTATTTAATTCATAATCCCTTCTCACAGCAAGTCATCGGTGCAAGGGATAAACAGGGCTTGTTTCCAGTATACGAATTTTCTAGTACAAGATTATCTTGAAACCAAATGGTACCACGAGCGTTTACGGAGGAGAGAAACAAGTGCACTGCAAAATGGCATTGTCAGAAACGCCCCTTTTCTGTAGATTACACTTGCCTTCAATTCGGGGGGGCTGCTGTCACGAACGAGCGATGTACAGGCGTACAGTGAAAAGGGTATCAAAATCGCAAAAATCACGGAAAAGGGTATATTTTTAACAGAAGGTTACTTATGAAGGGATGTTACTATTGTTTAGGGTATTCTAAGCTCGAAGGATAATTACTTTGTTTAGGGTGCATTTTAAAAGTCCATACACGAGCATGGTGTTGGTCTACACCTTGTAATGATATTGCCCCCTCCCCCCTATTCAATTATAAATCGCATTTTGATTGATAGCATTATGTTAACTTTTGCGGGTGAAAGTGTAGCACTCTTAATGTCCTTCCGATGTAGAGCAATTTCTAATCGCTTTCAGTTGGGTTCCTTTAAACAAACAGAGTAATATCATTCATATATACATAAAATTCGAAGAAACTAATGTCTTTGAGCAGTATTATAAAATAAAAACTAGAATCAAGAAGGAGCCATAAGCGACACACGAAATTTACTTCACAAACGAGCTTTCATCGGTTTATTCTTCAGGTGGAGTGAATACTTTTCTCAGAGCCATAGCAATATATACATGTATAGTGTGTTCACGCAAAAAATAATGAAATAAGTATACATGATTTGCAATTAAAGTGATAGGCTAACATTGTGGACCTTCAATTTAAAAATTGTCAAACTTTGATATCTGAGCTACATAGTAGTGTTCAAATGGAAAATAAACACCCTAGAATATAAAAGTTTGGAAAGTTACACTGCCAATGGCAAGTTATACATGAATAAACAATAAAACTCTGGGCGAGTTTTATTAACCCAGGTGTACACACAGTAAGTCTATGGGAGGAAATGGGCAAGTGAATCTGGTCAACGTACGATTTTCACTTTTTTAAAGCACTAAATAATCATTTTGAAATACAATTTTTTTCAGGGCTTCATTTTTAGACCTCATCAAAGACACTGGTAGCATGGGGAATCATGCGGCTCAGATTTTTTTAACTGTGGTAAATGTTAGCCAATACCTTTAAGAAGTATGTACACGAACGCCTTAATAATGGTTGACCTACACTCTTAAAAAAGTATAGTCAAATTTGACTGATATCTAGTCAAATCTGACTAGGCTAAAGGGTCAGCTGGGTGCAACTGATGATCAGTCATTTTGACTAGATTTCCATAGTTATTTTTATGTGACTAGATAACCAGTCAAAAAATCTTACTAGATTTCTAGTCATTTTCACCCAGTTTTGACTATAGGCTATATGTAGTTATCAAACTTTCACTGATATTTCAGTCATTTTATTATTGGGGGATGGAGGATTGGTAGACATTTTCAAGGGTAAGTTAAGACTGCAGTAGATCTATATTTATGAGGATATCTGATTCAAACATACGAAACTCGTATATATGAAAGTCGTAGAACGTAAGTCGTAACGTAAATTTTTGACCATTGATAAATACAGCGTTGGGAAATACAATTACAAGCCCCGTCCTACAGACAGTAGACTACAATTAATCAGTGCCAGTGACAGTGTCACAGCCAATGCACACCGGCTCACACTCACACTCATGCGTGCATCTTCAGTGGTCACAGAGTTACGTTACGATTTCGTTCTACGACTTCCATATATATGAGTTTCGTATGTTTGAATCAGATATTCTCATAAATATAGACCTACTGCAGTCTTAACTTACCCTTGAAAATGTCTACCAAATCCTACCATCCCCCATTCCAGGAGTTTTGCGTCACAAATTCGTCCATGTCGGCCAGGTTGTACAGCTACCTAGTTCCCTAGCTCAGACTCGCCGTACCGGTGCATGCAGCGCAGGTATACGGTATATTATGCATGCAAAACTTTTGTAATGCATCGCAGTGCAGCGATCGAAGACTTGTACAATTTTGTTGTTTACCAAAGACGCTTCACACGCAAAGGCGAATGGGCCAATAAGCGATCGCGCTTGTTTCCCTAAGCGGCATCAGGAAACGTCCGTTCACGTACTAATTCACTTAGTTATTCTCAATGATGATTATACTAGTAAAAGGGACCAATGCAACTGGAAACGTAACTGATTTTGCAAATTACTTTGCACATTGACTGGGAATATAGTCAATCAATTTAACTAGATGTTTTTTAGAGTGTATTGTGTGACTTCCACCGTGTTTAAAAAATGGTATATTATATGATATAAAGTAAATAGATAGCAACTTAAACTACTACATAAAGTTTTTGGCAGTACTGTTTCGTAAGGAACGTGCAGTTTGTAGGTCTTCACTCTCTTAACAAACTATAAATATGTATATGACTATGATATATATATTAATATCAGTTTGAAATCAAAACTAGATTTTTTTATTGTTTATTACCGCTCCTACATATGTCGTTGAAGCAGCTCTTTACCATGGTTTTTGCTTTCATCTGTGTGGATTATATAATAAATATTATATATATATATATGATATATTATAATATAATCACTCTTTGAATTGTTATCGATATAATGGGCAGAAATAAAAGAAAAAAGTAAAGAAATACCCCAAAAATAGATGGATAAGAAAATAAATAAGGAAATAAGCAATAAGAATATGAAATGAATGAATGAATGAAATGAATGAAATGAATGATGAATGAATGAATGAATGAAATGAATGAATTAATTAATTAATAAATGAATGAGATAAATGAATGAACAGATAATGAAATGTTGGTAATAATCCAAGGCTAGTCTTTTTTGCATGGCATTTAACAGCAAGAAAGGTTACGCAATGCGTAATAAATCGTCTCGCCTGCATCACGCGATCTTAGACAGGATGCATTTCAAAATTATACAATACCAGGTTTTGAGGCCTTTTTGTTATTTTTCATTGGTTTTGAAGAGATTTGCATAAATAAGCAGAAATAATGAACTTCCAAGTTCTGTGTAGAATTTTAGAAGCCCCTACCAAGCGCCATCAGATAAAACAAACAGAATCAAAATCCACCATGTAATTAAGGAAAAGTAGCGTTTTATTGAATGAATTTGCATTTATTTACCTAATTCATAAATTTCAAAACTCTGTGAAACGATTTGAAGCCTTCACCTAATGCCTTTATCAGTCTGAGTAATCGGAATCAAAATCTACCAAGAAATAAAGAAAAAGTTGACTCCACAACATAGTCTAAGTCTGTTGACTTGAACGTTGAAATTATCTTTCACCTTAATTTTGTGACCTGAAATTTTACTTAAATGATTAGTGATTCATCATAACCCTTTTTGTGTTCGTTCCAAGGAGTAAGGACTTATACTTACAAAATTATGCCAAAAATACAAAAACTTGACCTTGGTTAAGTTTTTATATTTGACGCCGCCACCACCACAGCCTGTGCATATGTCTCGCTTCTGCTATGCACGGTAGGCAAGATTAAAAATTTTATTTTTCATACATTTTAAACGAAACTTTTATCCTTCAATCTCAAAGACCTTCTGGTATTTTTTCAACCTCACAAAAAAAACATATTCCATGAAGTTATGCTTACAATGGTGAGTTGGGTGTGCACACCCAACTAAAAACACGCGTTTGGTGAAAACTAAAATTAGTTTTTGTCTAATTATAGATTTTCCCAGGCCATTTCGTCATCTTTTTATGAAATTTCGACGATTTCAGTTCAGTTTCGTCTCGCGAAGAGCGGAGTGAGTAAATGTTATTTTCCGTTTAGTCAATTGCCTTTGAAATTCACCATTTAACAGCAAATCTTAGATATTTTCAATTCAGAATGGCCAATTGTCATCATAATTCGTCTTGTCTAGCGAACGACCGACAGATGTTAAAAGAAAATTCGTACTTGTTTACGAAAATTCAATAAACTTTCATCCCAATTGGTCTAAGATGTAGTATATGCCCTGTCTTTGTGTTTAGCTGGATAGTGTCACTTAAGGCCACCGCACACTGCACGACTTTTGTCGTACGACTCGGAATTATGACGTAATTGACGTCATTATCATGAATCCAGAAAAATCGCAAGCAAGTCGTACGACTAATCGTAGGAATTCGGCATGCCAAAAACCTACGACTGGTCGTTGCGATTTCGTTTCGACTGAGCTCATTCAGCCAATCACGAGACAGTATTTGATGTACATGAACATGAAGAAGCTCGAGCGCGTGCACGAAAATGGCAAAATTTTGAGTAATTTTGTTTGATAATTGTGTGATATGGTGTTTCTGAACATAGCTAGAGTGACTAGAGGAAAGTACTGGACTTCACGGACGTTATGGTCAAACTTTCTGGTAAGAAACTAAAATTGAAATACTATTAACACTTAGAGAAATGTTTTCGCGTGAT
>JZLH01S0265313.1:20502-37695 GCA_001188425.1 Eucidaris tribuloides | reverse complement strand
CTATTTCGACGAGGTACGTCGGAGTCGGCGATGTGTGCGGTGGCTTCCGATTCCGACTTGCCGCCATTCGCAGTAGGTTTTTGCATGCCGAATTCCTTTTAACGATTAGTCGTTTACGACTTGTCTTTGCCGATTTTCTCGGCATTCATGATAATGACGTAAATTACGTTCATAAATTACCGAGTCGATTACGTACAAAAGTTCGCGATAGTGTGTGCGGAGCGGGCCTTAACTCGCTCGCAATCGGTTATCGTCCGCCGTTCGGGTCGAAATCGGATCGCATAGTGTGCGGAGGCCTTTAGAGTTGTTTCGTGTTTAGTCGGTACATATGTTTGTGACTGTTTGGCCGTCTGGGTTAAAATATGTATTTAGAAAGTGTTAATAGAAAATGTATGTCTATATTAAGGCCTCCATTTTTCCGTTTTACAAAGTCAAAATTCCGTTTTTCAAATTTTCCATTTTCCACGATTTTCCGCGTTACTCAAAATCACGTATACAAATACCATATATTACCTAATACTTGCATGATTACAATTCAAATTTCCCTTATTTGACGTGCTAACACTAATTGTGAATGAATGTAGCCCGGTCAGCCTCAGCGAAATGGAGCAGCCGTAGTCATGGTAGTGAGAATGATGGCTGGTAGAGAGGCCTGCAGAGATTTTTGCCAGGGTCATTAAAGTTGCTCCAATGCTTGGTAATGGTATTTTTTAGTAAAAGAATAATTTTAGACATTTTTATATTTATTTATTTTGTGATTTACTACCAATTTTAGGGTTATTACTTCAGCATTTCATGTTTTCCCATTTTCCGTGTTACCCTTCCCATTTCCGCGAGTTTTCTCCGTTTTCCGTATCGCGGAGGAATGGAGGCTTTAGTCTATATTATTATTATTTAGCTTCTGAACATGTTTACAAATTGATAGCAAGAATGTGATAGAAACGCGTTCATTACAGTGTAGGTATATGTGTGCTTTTAAATGTCTCATTACACCTAAAAAAAGGCAAAGTTAGACCTTGTACGCACCTATATTTTTTATTGTTCCATAACCTACCATAGTACAATATTGCCTTTCATACAAAACACAGCGTGTCAAATTGTCAAAAAACACAATATAACATAGAATAGTATATTGTTTTGTCTCTACGAGACAATTCAAATCAAAGTCTAACGGTTACTATAATTCCACTGAAATTGAGGTTCTAGGTCCTATACTTTGCTGCGAAGGTTCTTAAATTGTATTTTTTTCCATATACCAGTGTTAATTTTTAGGCGTGCAAACGAGACGCTCTGCCTTTAAAAAAAGATTCAAAATACATTTATTTCTAAAGAATCAGGTCAACTACTAACCTGACATCTCAGAAAAATGAAAATTTAAAAAGGGGAGAAATATATGGTGAGTTCTGCGTAATCACATCAGATGAAGGCGTTGCAAAGATGAATTCAAACCACTAGAGATCTAATAACTTCTTTTTGACTTTTCTTACGGTCGACTTGTGAATTTTGGAGGTTAAAAATTTGTTTGGATTTTTCAGACAAACATCTCTGCATTAAGCCGATTCACCTAGGTGCGTTTCGGAAATCCTTGTTGGGTATGTTGTATGTTGGGTGGTATCCAATTTCCGAAACCAGGCTTTACGATTCACATTATAACGGCAGCCCATTTTGTGCAAAACGAAAGAAATGCCCTTGGTATATCCCTGGAATAACAACAGGAGACGATATCGGGCCATGATAACTTTGACTTATGTGTCTTGGCACGAACATCAAAGAAATATGTTAAAAGCATCCCAAGTCACCCATCACTAAATCATGAGCTTCCTTCCATTGTGGTTTTTGTCAAACTTCCGCACCCGCTTTCGTTTCTGTAGACAACGTCAATACTCGCTCATTCTAAGAGTTATATACGCAATCCAAAATGTGTTTCTCACGATGCCTCAACATCCTTCTTCTTCTTTTTTTTGTTCGTGCATGTTGTTTATTGACCCCTTGAGAAACGGGGGCTGGGAGAATTTAATTCAGCTGATCATGAGGTTTGATGGTCCTACACGGGGTGGCCCAGAAAGAATGCTACGAGTATGATCGCTAATTTCTTCACCATTATCGGCAAAATGTCATTAATTTTTATTTCGTTGGTTAGAACATTCTTTTTCCAATAAAATGATACAAGATCAATGATTTTGAGTAAGGCATTTTGGATTCTTAGGGCGTTTTCCGGGGCAATGGCAATTTCGCCAAAATTTGCCAATTTTTAACAGGCGGCGGTCATTCGAAGGCACGAAAGATATTCTGGGGTCCTCAAGCTGCCATACAGGACAACCAGCGAATGAACAATGGGACTGGATATGTCCCTCCTGCTTTTCACTAAAGAAGACCATGGTGAGTTGCATCTTCCCGCCATTGTCATCGCGGTTTGTCTGGTATGGCACAGCTGAGACCCCATATAAATTTGTGATAAAATACGCAAATCCCATTGGAAACGTGTGCTGTAGCACAGTAAAACCAACTGCGCGCAACTTAATATGCAAAATACGGCGGTCCACGTACCGCGCGTGCATTTGAACTTTGCACAACGTGAAGAGAGATACGAGCGTTTGGTTGATCGCCGCGTATTGAAAATCACGGTCAGCGTTATTGAACTCCCTAATGGCGTAATTAGTACAAGGGGAAAATCTAAAAGCGCTTCAAAACCGAAATTACAAGCATGTAGCTCTGTTTGCGATATTTTCTCTGATTCTTCTTGGTTCTGTGTAAAAATAAAGATATCAAACTGTTAAGCAATTTGTCTTGGTCTTTCCTACCATGTATATTTCATAGGCAATGACAACACTTGTAATGCTTGCGGGGCAAAAAGTGGCAATTATAGTAAACTTTTGAGTTCGATTCTTGCCGCTGAAATGAGAATTCTTCGCACTGTCCGTATCGCGATATACAACGGTGTCGATGACCGCCGACAACTTGTGCGACCTGTTTGCCACTTGTCGTAGGTAATCGCACGAATACCTGCCACTTATCGCACCACTAGTGGCACGTTCTCCTGAGACAAGTCGCAGCCAGTCGTGCGATCACCTGCGGCAAGTGGTGAGCAAATGTACGATTACCTATACGGCTAATAGCACACAAACGTGCGAATAGCTGCGACTAGTGCCAGGTATTCGCTCGATCACTTACGATATATGGTATTTAATCGTACAATTACTTGTGTCCATCGCACGAACGTAGTGGGTTCACTTGTTTGAAATGAAGTCACGATTGGTATTTAGATATGCAAAATTATGCGTTTGTGAAGAATAGTCAGAATGGAATGATAAATGCATGTACACCAACCCCCAATAAAGGCTTCCATCTGTGGCATTCGCTTTATTTCATTTAAGATTTTGATATGTTTATTTCTGTATTTTTCCAATGTAATATTTACCAACAAAAGAACATGACAAAACAAAACAAAGCATTATCGGTATCATAATACACTATAGTGTAGTATCAAAGCTAAGGCAATATAATTCTTAATTTTACATTATGATTAATAATTGAATTATACAATAACAAATTTGATATAAATAATATGTACTTGTTGTTTAAGTTTAAGATAAATGGGAAGTATGCAGTAGACCGACAAACCATAAACAAAGCTTCACTAGGGCAGTGGCCTCATATATGCAGTATTTAGAATAATTAGGCTTGCATAGGCCTATGTTTTGTAAAAAAAAAAAAAACTCTTGAAATGGATTGAGAGAGAGACGTTGTTTTAAGCATTGCTGTAAGGCGTTCCAGATATCTGGTCCATGATGCCGAATAGATTTTTGAGCTAAGATTATTGGAGGGTTTTTAAATTAATAGTCTTAAGAATGGCGGGTTGGATATGAATGCAGGAATGCATGGTTGAATTCAAATAAACCTGTTTTGAATAGTGATGGAAGATGATTGAAAGTGTATGTGTACATGCCTATTCCTGTTTGTAAGGTGTGTGTATGTTGTATTTTCAGAGTATTCAGATGATGGTTCAGTGTTAGATAAATAATGAGAATGAGTGGCATTACGAATCGCACGCTTTTTTTAGCAATAAAGAATTTATATTTGTGGTGCAACAAATGTCCCATACTATATCACAATGCATAATGCAGCAGCAAGTCAGCAACAGTTATTAATACTAAAATAAAATGTGTTCATTACACTCCAGGTATTCGCATGTCAAGTTCATATATCGTACGATGAGCTGCCATTTGACATACGTTTTCCCGCGATCACTTTGCCAATACTCGTATCTATGTAAATTGGAGTTGAGATTAGTGGCACGATTATCGTACGATGATTGCACGATGCACGCACGATCACTGGCGATTACTTGCCACCTCTTTGCAATCACTTTGATCGTAGCCAGGTTTTTGAACCGAGATGAAATCCTGTTTTCGATCGTACGTTCACCTGCGTTCACGACTGATTGCCATGGTTTTCGTACGATAACTCGCACGTTCTAACTGCGAATACTCGCGATCACCTGCGAAAACTCGTCCTAACTCAATCGCAGGTAGTCGCAACTGTTAGTGTGACCAAGGCTTTAGAAAGATTTTGGGGTAACTGTCAGTTCTTGCCAACCAATTAGATAGCACGTGCGCTGGCCTTGAGCTGACCCGATCTTCCTCAAGTATGCCGCCCGACCCGTGTTAATCGCGCCGTACTAATTCATGCACTTTTTTTAAATCAATAAGCGTCTCCCCTCGTAGCTGTTTAGGCGATCTTCTTCTATGGAAAAAAATCGCCCGGACGTAAAACTAACAGAAATTTACTAATTGATAGGGCCTTGCTGAGGGTAGGTGACACATAGTACCCCTTATTTAACCTTTCTTTATCAGCATGTACCATAATTCTCACAATACTAACAATGTCATTTTTTCTACACTTATTCCGGTTAGTTGCCGGCTACATCTTCCTTTAATATTTAAACAAGATGGCGAGGCATATGTGGCGTTTAATTATACGAATGGTTAAAATGATATTTCAATTTAGATTTGAAAGCACTCATCATCGCCTTTACGTTTTTCAAAAAATTGGGCTAAGATTTTTCATTTTTTATAGGAAATAAATTTCTCTTGCTAGAGTGAAACAATATGGCAAGTGTGTGTTGCATAATTCATTGGAAAACAATCATTAAATATTTCAGGTAAGAAAGTATTTACATGTTTATAAATGAAGAGACCAATTTTAAGCGAAACATTATCAAAAGCAATAGATAATCATTTCAAATAATCATCAATTTTTGAAGTACAATTCGTCGGTTGTCTGGCAGAAACCAGATAGCAAAATATCTGGGCCCCATATGGAATCTATATGGGTTCTCTAGGCCCATATAACCCATAAGAAAACCACATGGGCTAGAAATGGGTAGCACCATATGGGGCCCAGATATATGGGGACATCTGAGGTTCATCTAGATTATATCTGGGCCCATATGCACCAGACGAATATCATCTGGGCTGGAGATGGACATTTTAAAGTGGGGCTCAGATGGGCTTAAATATATGGGACCCATCTGTATTGTATCTGGGCCCATTATGTACCAAATAAAGCTCATGTGGGTTGGAGATGGGCATTTCAAAGTGAGGCCCATTATGAGCTTTAAAGATTGTGTCATTGATTTGCACGTCAAAAAAGATCTATATGAATCAAATCAGCTGAAATCATATCCAATGTGAAGATTAATATAAATAAACACCTCTCAATACAGTAGAGAACTTGAGGTAAAAATTATTGAGTCTTTTTGGTGAACAATCCTGGACGGTTAAACTCAATCCTTTTTAAATTGCTCAGCGAGCAAATTTCAAAAAAATCCGCGACGCTCAACGTGCCGTGCCGTTCAAAATTGGTCCGATCAGCCGTTAGCCAAGGTCGCGCATAGCCGTTAACCAATCAGAGGGCTGCGCTGGTCTTGCTACGGTGCACAGTAACCGCGATTCGCAGTTTGAGCAAAATTGAAACTCACGAAAAGAACGACATTCTGGTAACATGTCGTTATTATTTTTTCTCATAAAACAACAAATTCATGACGTATGGATCTCAGACTTTCAACACACCATTTGTAAGTACTAAACTACCGTTTGGTATTGATAATGAAGGGAAGTAATGGACTTGCACATCCCTGACACAATCTTTAATATATAGGACCCGTCTGCGTTATATCTGGGCGCATATGTACCAAATAAAGCTCATGTGGGCTGGAGATGGGCATTTCAAAATTATGCCTAGATGGGCTTAAATATATTGGACCCATCTGTGTTGTATCTGAGCCCATTTGTACCAAATTAAATGCTTGTGGGTTAGAGATAGGCAGTTCAAAATGGGGCGCAGATGGGCTCAAATATATGGGACCCTTCTGGGTTATATCTGGGCGCACATATAGGCCCTACCATATTAATATCATCTGGGCTAGAGTTGGGCATTTTGAAATGAGGCCCAAATAGACTCAAATATATGGGACCCATCTGGGTTTTATCTGGGCGCATATGTACCATGTTAATATCATCGGGGCTGGAGATGGGCATTTTGAAATGGGGCCCAGATGGGCTCATGTAGGAAATGTGACAAGTAATCAGCTCAGAACATCATATTTGGGGCCAAATAGGCCCCATACGGGCAATATGACATGTAATAGACCCAGAACAACACATATGGGTCCCACATAGGTCCCATATGGGCCCCATATGGGTCAAATGGGGTCCACATATTCCCATATGGGCCCCATATGTGCCATACATCTGGGGCCCACATTGTTGCCCAGATTAGCCCACACAAATCCCATATGGTCCCCATATATTTTGCTGCCAGGGAAGGGCCCTAGCATATATTCCCGGCAGAAGGGCCTTAAAAATTGTCTCTAACTTGAAAACCATTGACTCTGTTCTCATGAAATAAAAAGTGTGATATTTTTAGATCCTTCTGTCAGTGTGTTAAGTGCAAATCAAATACGGAAATATTTCTCAAATTAGAGAAGATTAACTCTAAAGGCCCTTCTGCCGGGATTATATGTTAGTGCCCTTCTGCCGGAAACCGACGAATGCTTTCAGGGTATCATTTGCACTTAAATTCATTGAGACAACTCACATTTCTGCTTCACACTAGATCTTGCGATATTATGCGAATGTGCGAGTTGGAAATAGTTCTACCAGGCGTAAGGACATGCTTCCTCTTTTCATATAATGATGACTGTGGAAATACATATACATGTCACATTCTAGCATCCAAGATGTTGCTCCAAACAAAACAGATATCACATTTTCCACAGATGATGTGTCAGTGTTGGTGCTAGAAGTCTTATTGGTGTCAAAATAGTATCGATTATAATCAACAGCGTAGTGTCACGGAAAAGCCAATTGATTCCAGAGTTATTTCGAGTTTTAAATGTCAACCCATTACCACCATTAGTACACTGTCACAAGAAACAAGAGGTATTTTCCTTACTGTTTCCATTTTTCTCCTAATCGCTTTTGACTTCCGACTACAGTAGGTCTACATCATGGTATTAACAGGTGTTATAAATAAATTCAGCAAAACAGATGACATGTAGTAGCTCTCCCAGGTACGCAGAAAGGCCTTGGAAATGGTGTGACCGTAGTCTATCTTTCAGACTCAAATGAACTGGACATGTATTTAGATATGCTGTGCATTCATCTCCCGTCATTTGGTGTGATTCATTTGGTACGAACGCGTCAAGACTACTACAAGGAGAGGAACTCGTAAAGAGCCAATGAGAGTGGAAATCGATTCCTGAATGTTACTATTGGTGAAGTATAACAAAAGTTCCATAAAGAAACAATGACATTTTTTAGTATTAAAAACGTCATATTGTTTATAATTTGTGTAGTGTGGTCCAGGAGTGGAGCAAATGACATGCGACCTGTGGCGCTGTTCGAGAACAATTTGAGCAGTGCGCAAGTATCCGTGCATCTCCCAGCACATTGGTGATCTGGATTGATGTGCTGAACCATAAGAACCTCTCAACTGGACAGACTATCATCCGAAGGTCCGACCTAAAACATTGTTGGAAGCTTGGTCATCGTCTTCATCAAGATTGGTGGTTATTTTAAGAACATTTCGGCTTTGGCAAAAAGCATAGTGTTTCAGTTTTTGATAAGGCCATTACCGAGGTATCAGAAATGGATGGCTGGTACTGTGTCGCGTTCTTCACCCTGCTAGTGGTGTCGACTGCAGCTAGTCCGTAAGTCAACAAGCTCTTAAATCTCCATTTCTTCATTATTAATTAGCGAAACAAAAAATCCAATTGTTTCCTTTAAATCCAGGTATACATTTTTTTTAAATATGACAGATTTTACAACAGTCTATCATGTAGTACGGCATTGTCACGCCGCGAGTTATCAGAAAACATGACCGAACCTAAGGAAAGTTGTTTTAGAATGACTCATTACATGTAGTAATCTGATCACCGAGGAAAACACTAGTTTTAAAAAATGTTTAATTTTTTATCCAAAATGGAAGCGTGTCAGTGAGTGCGATTTTCAGGGCGTAAACATATGATACAGATGATCTGACAAACAATGGGAAATATCTTTTCCGTGTTATATCATAACTATACTGTGTATAACATGGTCAGGGGCGGCGGAACCTATTTCGTTTGGGGGGCAAAGCCAAAAAAGGGCACTTATATGAAAAAAGGGGCATTGGGCGCACTCACATGTTTTCATCATCAGATTACGTTTTTGATTGAAGTAGGTATTTTTTCGAGGTAATGTAACTTGAGCCAAAGCTTTTTAAAAGGCATTGCTGATTGGGAGCGAGCGAGCGGTTTGGGAAAATGGGAAATTTTTATTTATAAAATTCGCTTGGTGGTCTATTCTGGCGCTATTTTCAACGCTGAATTTTTTGAATTGTAGCAAAACCTTTTTGAAGGGGTTTTATTATCAAAACATGAAAATGAAATAAACATACAAGTATATCTATTCCGCAAGCGAGCGTAGCGAGCGAGCGGTTTGGGAAAATGGGAAATTTTAATTTGTAAAATTCGCTTTGTGGTCTATTCTGGCGCTATTTTCTACGCTGAATTTTTTGAATTGTAGCAAAACCTTTTTGAAGGGGATTTATTATCAAAACATGAAAATGAAATAAATATACAAGTATATCTTTTCCGCGAGCGAGCGTAGCAAGCGAGCGGTTTGGGAAAATTTGGAAATTTTAGGTTGTGAAATTTGCTTTGTGGTCTATTTTGGGGCTAACTACAACTCTGAATTTTTTGAATTATAGTAAAACTCTTTTGAAGGGGATTTTATTATTAAAACATGAAATAAATATTCCGCGAGCGAGCGGTTTGGGAAAATTTGGTGATTTTAGGTTGTGAAATTTGCTTTGTCGTCTATTCTGGGGGTAATAGCAACTCAGAAGTACCCCATCTGCACCATAGTGCATCTAAATATACTTCATAACTTACACAGTCATGATGCACATTGCAAAATACGCAAAGTTCCATTACAGAAAAAGGGACATTCTTCTCCTTAATAAGTGATTTTCTTTGTTGAAGAGAAGAAAAGGCAACCGTGCGATAGTTCTCTCACGAAAGACACCTTTTATTGCTTCAAAAGCACATAAAATGTTATCACGATAAAAGATGGAAATGGCCCAATTTTTGCCAACCCGAGGGCACTAAGGTGAGAGGCCAAATGCTCCTTTTAAGTACATAATGTGCCTCTTCGTTGAACAAAGTATTCTCTTTACGTATCCCGACAGGGGCAAAAACACATTGAACATAAAAACAATAACACAAATAAAAGAAAATCACCGTCAGTGACGACAGTGCCTATATTTCAAAACAGATTTCACTTCACTCAGTATGGGCAGGGGCCTACAGACCAAGAGAAGGCACAATTAACTTCGAGAAAAATGTAATTATTTATCTTTAAGTGAAATGGGGGAGGGGTAGTGGGGCAAACAGTAGGAGGGCCTGATTTTGCTACCCCATGAGGGCATTAAGATGAGATGCCAAATGCCTTTTTTGCGCGCAAAATGTCCGTTGAACATAATTTACCCAATTATGTCTTCTTTGTACTGTATACATGGGCAAAAAAGAAAGAAAATGAATGAAATAAGAAGAAAATATAACATAATATACGATAGATCACACAAGAGAATCACCATCAGGAACGAAAATGCGTAGATTAACCAAAAGTGTGCCTTCAAAAAGGGCACATTTCATTTTGAAAAAAAGGCATTTTTTTCCTATCGGAAATTTGGGCAAGTGCCCCCCCCCCGCCCCATAACATGGTTATGAATTATGCAACACTGACGGTACAAAAACTGAATTTATATACTCCTTTCTAGCCCTCAGTGTTTTAGAGAAGAGTAACTATTAATATTTTTACTATAACTGCAAATTTGTCTGACAAAAGTCATGTATTTTGTAGGAATATGACTGGCCATGATATTTATTCAAATTTTGAATACGTGTATCTGACATCAAAATTAGCCTACGGAAAAAAATCATCAAAATCAATTGACACTTTATTGCAAATATATAAATGAATTCAACAATTCATCTTCGTATTATAAGCGTATACCTCTCTCCACTTACTATTAACGGTATTAATGTCCTTCAGCAAGACATTTTTATCTGCGTTGCTGCTCTCCACCCAGGTGTATAAATGGGTACCCTGGTCGGGTCATTTATAGCTTCAAGCGCGTAACAGCTGCGTAGCTTAAATGTGCCTGTTATGATAATGGGGTAATAATACACAGCGCATCGGGACGTGCGATAAGCTACGTGTTATGCGCTATACAAGAACGTGTTATTATTATTATTATTATTACCTACATAAGAATTCCCATTTTCCTCCAGGTCTAAACTTTTCAATGATATTCTTCTGATTGTGCTATTTCAAATCCCATTTGCGTAAACAGAGAACAAATTAATTAATGCCAAAGCATTATGTTTTTTCTGATTTAAACCGTATAAATCATGTTGAGGCGTAATTTTCTAGTAAAAAAACATTCCACACGTCTTTCCACAGTCATCTTATTTAAATAATTCTCTTTGCACTTATACAAACACTCGTTTTTATGTGCCTGCTTGTAAGAATATTTTAATGTATTAAACGTTTTACAAACATATCTGCATACAAAGAAAAATAATGGTAAATCTGTTAATAAATGGTTATCAAGTGTTTAAGTTGTGCATAAATAAGCTATTGCCTCTACCTATTATATGACGATGATATCTTATGAAACCTGTTGGCTTATTTTGTTCGGAACCATTCCTAAACTTCATCGTCTCTAATTTTCTAGTTTTTTTGTATCTTCATTTGAAAAAAATAAAGAAATCACTCTCTTTATGGCTCGAACGAAGGTTTACCTTGAGTTTGCTATCACACATTTGTCAGCAAAATAATCCAATGAAAAGCAACAGTGATAACACTTGGACGAATTATCAAAATTGATTGTTTCATACTTGCTGAAGATGGATTTTTTTTGGGGGGGGCTGGTGACAGTTATCCTTACAACTGCAATAATCAACTTACTAGATACAGTGTATATTTTATTACACGTGCTATTCTTTTTAGAGCGCATGAATGCAATAATGCTCAAGCTTTCACGATCACCCAAACTTCTGCAATCATTTAGATTTAGAATTTATATCAACTTCTTTAAACATAAGTGGGAGTAACTTTCATAGCGTCAATATATATTTAATTGATGAACCAATTAACCACTTGCATGTACAGCTAAGGACAACACTGTGTGTATATTGGTAATAAATTAAATACAAAAATCATGTATTTTTTTGAATTTTTTTTCTTCAAAATAAGCCCAATTACAGAAATGAGATTGCCAAATTCCTTTTGGATACGCTTAAATTACTCCCTAATTATTTCCCATTAATTCAGTTTATAATCTGGTTGCGGGTGCATTTAAAACCTCTAGCAAGCGAGGTAAACAATCGGCGTATGGCAGTGGCTTACCTTAAAGTATATGCTGTTTGGAACACTTGAAAATGAAAATTTGAAACCAAATGAGTTGAAACATGTATCAACTATACACCAGCTGGAGTGGATCTCCCAGGTGGAAGGATTTGTCTTTTATTTGTTTATTCGGGTCATATAACCTTTTGATTTGATTTGATATCAATGATTTAAAAGGCACGCAGTGGCGAATCTGAATTTAATTTTGCAGGGGTGCAAAATGGCTCGCAAGTTATATGTGTGTCTCAAGGAGGAACTTCTATACTTAATTGTTCGATTTGGCAATTATCTGCGATATTGGGCCGTATGCATAAAAAGTAGCAAATGCTTATAAGGAATTGCTTCAATCACCAGCAATTGGTTGTCAAGAAAAATCAAGCTCACGCAATTGCTTAAATATGTTTGCATAATCTTTTGCTTACCGTGAAATCCGAGTGCACAGCGATAAGCAAATGCCTGCAAACAAATGTTTTTGCTAACAGGCAGAATTACTTGCTTACAGAAATTGCTTAAAGACGTATGCATAAAAAGAACCTTTTCCTTGTTCTGACAAAATTTTCTTGGGTTTTTTCAAGCTCCTCAATACCAGCTTAAGAGCTTTTGCTTAATTACGACATTGGAGTTTAAAACATGTCCATGTTCGTATTTAGACCAAACCAAAGCCGCACAAAAGGAGAATAAATCAAGAAATACTTTTTCTGGTATATCAAGAAAAAATTGAGGGAAAATATTTCAGGAAGGGGGTCAAAGATTTAACTCAATCCTGGGGGTACGGTGCGTCTTCCAAAATGTATTTATGTACGTTGACCGCGAGTTGTGAAGATGGGAGGCTTCTTCCCACACGTATTCGACTCCTGCGGATCTCGCCTTTGTTGGTGTTCGCACCAGCGTGACGTTGCTATTGTATGGTTGTGGAGACCTTTAGGAATTGCTCACGAATGGCAAGCAAACGGTTTAGACACAAGCAAAATCTTGTGCATACGAAAAAAAAGCAATTGCTTGAAATCCATCTTTGGCTTGAAGGATGTTAGCAAGTGTTTTTTTATGTATACGGTCCATTACTTTCGTGGGAGCACAAAGGCGGGTTTCGTATAATGAATTAAAATACTACGCGTGAGAGGGGAAGCATTTCCTGTCATGGGGTTTACGAAAGATCACTTCACTAATGTATACAAATTTATGGATGTTTCTTTATGTGCCATCGAGGAACGATTCTACTGATTATTTCTAGAATGCATGATGGTTGGAATTCAATTTGCATATTCTTGTTTTTGTCATACCGGACGAACCTACAAACCTCGGGCAAACTATCAGGTTGTCAAGAACAACCTTTGTTTCAAAATGTTTATGCAGGCAACAAGCAATTGCTTTGGAATGCAAGCAAGAACCTTTGCTTGCAAGCAATTCCTAATTTTTATGCATATGGATTCAAGCAAAAGGCTAGAAAAAGCAATTGCTACTTTTTATGCATACGGTCCATTGCCCACGATACCCCTGTATTGAATTAAATCTTATTCAGGCAATCCTGTGGTCGTGCGTCGGGGACATGCTCTTTTGAAACCAAATACAGTTCCTTTGGGGAAGAGAGTATTAATGTTATGTGCCACAAAGAAGGATGCCATCCACATTGAGAACTTTTCAAGTTGTATAAAGTCCTTTCAACTGCATTTTACAATGTCTCGTATGTTTTTTAATCTTGTGTTGTTTGTTTAAATTGTACAAGTATGGAATTATCTCTTATTAATTAACTCGTGCATTCATTTTCCAATACCGAAATTTTACACCATTCCCCCTCTACCTAAATGTTGGCTTCTTAAGGGGGCCTTATTTATAAGAAGACGAATTGACGAAACGAACCGGGAACGAATTGAAAAATTCTGAATACGCACAAAATGATAATGTTGTTTTTTCTGTGAACAATTCATAAAAAAAACAAGCAAGAATGCTTTCCAGCACAAATCAGTAAAGCGTTTCCTTGTTGAACTAAAGTTTTAGACGAATCCTAAATTTGAACATAAGCACAAAATAAATTTATATCTATACAAATAACGTAAATACGAGCATACATAATACAATTTATATACACACACACAAATAAGTGGTAACACATGTCATTTCTATTTAGTGATATGATATAATATTAAATATAAAAGAATACAATGAATGAAGGAACTTATATTGAAGCATTTAAAAGCTTGTTAAAATTATAAGCCCCATTAATTGTTTATTTATAACTAGACTATTATAACTGTGTTACTAATAACAACAGATAAGTAACTTAGGAAAAAACATACAAAAAAAGGAAAAAATAAAATAAAACAAAAAAAATCGGGAAAACAGTATAACGTAAACATAAAGGTCATCGGAGATACACATACAGACTGGTGCTTAGGGTACCTGTGCGTGTGCACGCACTCACACACAGACGTATGCAGAGACACACGCATATATATACACGCAGACATACAAGCACACACACACACATGCACATAATTATACAGCACTCACGCAAGTACATTCGCGCACACGGGTCGGTCACGAGTGATGTGCATTGTTTTGATACAAATGAACTTGACCTTTTTCTGAGTTTTTAGATGCGTTGTAAACACATGGCCAGGATCTAAAAAAAAATCCATGATAGTGTAATTTCTGTTTGTGCTTTGTCTCGCGAGGTATTGGTTGTATTTTGGTTCATACACGGACTGATCTTTTAGCTTGATTGATAATTGTAAATGTTTGTGGGGAGAAGCTTGTCTTGGGAAGTGTTTCAAAGTAATTATGTGGAGTGTGATTACGGAGAAAGAAAGAGATTTACATGAATGTGTTTGGGCAAAAATAGATGAGATTGCTTATGTGAGAATGATAGAGTATGGTTTGTATTCGATGTTATTGCTCATTGGCTTTCACTAAAATACGTAGAAAAGAGGTTCTGTGGTGTGATTAGTAAGGGCCTGTGCCTGATAATCTAGAGATCAGGAGTTCGAGTCCAACGCCCGCCCGGCATTAATGTCCTTCAGCAAGACATTTTTAATCTTATTTGCTGCTCACAACTCGGGGGCCGGTTGCACGAAACCGTCACATCTCCAGTGCTACGAAACCATGACACCTCTAACTACAATCGTTATCGATAGTATCGTGTTTGTGAATTAGTCTTAGTCACAGAAACCATGCTCATTTGAAATTTGCTATAATATGTTATTTAACCGTAAAATGTAAAATATGGGAAAGTGTTTGTTCAAAATGATATTTGTCACTTCCATTAAAGTGGAATGAAACCCAGACACATTCCTGCATTCAGAGATTACAGAACAATACAAGAAGGAAATTAGTGAAAGTTTGAACAAATTTGGTTATACGGTTCAAGAGTTTGTTTGTTCAAAGTTTATTTGATCCTTGTTATGGAGGACTGTTAAATTGGCAACTCTACCAGCTTTTTAGATGAAAGTGTGGAGAACTCTCCATTGGTTTTGTACACAAATTTTCACTTATTCTCACTTTTTATCAAATATCTGATTTGCTCTTGCTTGTTGCGCAAGTATTTCCTAGCAAAAATGATTATACATGTTTTTCTGAAAGAATTTAGATACTTTCTCAACTGTCACTTCAGAAAACTGCAAAGTCGAAAAGTGGGTAGAGTTGCCAATTTAAGGATCCTCCATAACAAGGATTAAATCAACTTTGAACAATCATAACTCTTGACCCGTTCAACCAAATTAACTCAAACTTTCACTATTTTCCTTCTTGTATTGTTCTGTACTCTCTGAATTCGGTAAGATGTCTGGGTTTCTTTCCCCTTTAAATCACTTTACACCTGTCAAATCAAAGACTTATTCATTATAACTTTAAAAATGCACAATCAAAGAAAACATTTCCTATATAGAGTAAATGTTCCAGCGAAGATACCGTAAGTTTTTTGTCTTCTGTTCCAGTTTAAGTATTAGTAGATTTTGTATATATTTTGCTTATTCAAGACATTATATGTCATTGTGTGTTTTATGGTAATTTGAACATTTTGTTTTAAAGTTTTTCAGTAAAAAAACAAATTTTAAGACTTTTTGGTTCATTCAAATGAGTGATGATTCACAATAAACGCCTGTCCAGCAATATTTATGAGAGGCTGATAAATTAAAAATAAATCAGATTCTGTACATTCGGCAGTTTGATAATGGCAATTTGTATCACGTTATCCTTTAATATGCGAACTCCAGCAGTTACTTTTGCCGGTTTCCATGAAGTTTTGTGACCATCAACGTATCACTACTTTGGAAAAAAAATAAGGAAAGTTTTCAAGATTATTGTTAAAATTAGCTGCCGATAACTACACACATTTAGTGTGGTCGTTGGTGTCGCTTGACTTATGACGGCCCCCGAGTCGTCATAACTTTTGTCATTGGTCTTGTCCATGTAGTTAGGATGTCACGGTTTCGTGAAACGCATTTTGACTTAACCCTGGAGTTGTCCACGAAGTTAGGATGTCAGGCTTTCGTGCAACCGGCCCCGGGAGTATAAATGGGTATCTAGTAAGGTGAGAATGACTTGGTTTGTCTGGCTCGATGCGCCTCCTTGGCAGCTCAGCTAGGAATACTCCCCAGGGAGTGGAAATGGTGCGCTTAATTGTACAGGTTAGAACTGTATCCCAGTGACCAGGGTAATAATATGCAAGCGCATAGAAACTGATCTCACCGGTATTATGCGCAATATAAGAATAGACTATTATTATTTATTATCCGTATCAGACATCTGAGCTGTGGTTTCACAAAATAATATTCCCCTAGATTTTAGTGGAAACGCGGCTAAGAGTGGTATATTTCTCATATTTCCCTCTTTTACTGGAGTGTATGGGATTTGCAAGTTAAAAAGGGGGTATATTGATCTCATATCCCCTTTTTTAATACCGGGAACTTGGCAATCACTTACTGAGTTCGCACCGCGATCACCGCGACACGCAAAGTAGTGTAATTTTCCATAATTTTGCACGTGAAATACGCTGATGATCGCTGATCTGTGTGGTGCGGTAGACTGTGTAACGATTGCAGACTTATGGCGTTATAATTAGGCAGTTTTAACGCTGTAACGTTATTGAACTGTTCTGTAAGTTATCGCATTGTTGACACAGCCTCAGCAAATTATTTTTTAAAGAAGTTAGTAACGTTAACGTAGCCTAACGTTAACGTAAATCGTAACGTTACTCAGGGCCCTGGGAACGATTTTTTCATCGGGGGTGCAGAGATATATA
>JZLH01S0265313.1:0-16527 GCA_001188425.1 Eucidaris tribuloides | reverse complement strand
AACGTTTTTATAGACTGGTTCAAGAGTCTTGTCCCCACATAATGATGGTAAGGAATCTCTAATGATCTTAAACATATTAGGATTGTTGGGGTTGTATGTTATATATATATATATACGGTACATGTTTATGTGCGAAATTTTGCCGTTTTCGGTGTATTTGGGTGTTTTGCCCCCCCCCCCCCCATACCAAGAAGCTGGCTACGCTACTGCTTTCTAACATGAAACTCAATGATTCCCTGTAATGTATGTCTACAGAACTCTCTCAGTCGCGGTCAACTCACGATAGCGCTAGTAATAACGTTATTTAGAACAGTGTTACGCTAGCCTGGCCTTAGGTTAAATCCAACGTTAGACAAAACAACACATGCACTGCGTTAGATTACTTTACCGTAACTAATGCTGCCCGCTGGTTCAATTTGATCCTCTACGATAATTCACTGTCATTTAGAACTTGGATCGTAACATTATATGCTTCAATCTCTTTTACGTAGACCCTAATGCTAATTCAAAGTTTGCAAAATAAATCGTCGTTTCTTGGGGCCAGATCAGGGTCGTTGGTGCATACCATGTGTGCGAAGCGCAAACGTTGCCAGCGCGCGCTGCATGCGCGCGTCAGTAACACGAACAAAGGTCAGAATTATGGCAAGCCAACTGTGCTCGGCTTGCAAAATGACTACAATAATATTTTTTTCTTTTTTCGAGAGCAATATTTTGCGGGTAGACGCAATTTGCTCTAGATGTCTGATGTGGATAACAATAATAATATGGATTGGTTCTTACTTTCGGGAGATACGACATATATTACCGTCACTAAAATCCATATTGCCCTCGTCTTCGACTCGGGAAATATGATTCCAGTTCAGGTAATATATGTCGTATCCCCCTCAAGGCCAGTCCATATAATGTTATTATTATTATTATTATCATCATCATCATCATTATTATTATTATTATCATTATCATCATCATCATTATTATTATTATTGTTATTGTTATTATCATCATCATCATTTAAATGATTAATTCCCTGTGGCTGAATCAAACGAACTGGCCCCGAATCAAACGAATTATAAACGTCTTTATCACTATTTCTTGACTTATTATTAACTTACATACAACGATCTCTAATCGCACGACTAACGAGCTTTACGTGCAGTCGGCTTATAGTCAGATCGATCCCCAGTCATGGACGATGTCCGTGTGCATTTGCAAACACATTTCTTCTTGAACTCGACGTCATTTTTGTCCATCATAAGAGTGCTGGTATTTACTTTCACCAAATATGCAGAAATCCAAGAGATGTACAATTTGTTAAGATAAAACATTAACTGAAAATGAGGGCACCAAAATGACTCGTTTGCTAACTCCAATTCTAAGGGCTAATTGATATGAAATGTAACCCGGTTACCCCATTTAATATAAAATACAAAAAAAAAGAATTACCTAAAATTTTGCCAAATTTAAGGTAATAATAAGCTTGCGTTTTTTCAACCGTGTTTGACATTGGTGATTTTACTTTTCCAAAATAGTTGATTATTAAATTTCAAAGTTATTTAATAGATCTCCTTTACGATCATTTACTCAGTAAAATCTGGAAATTGGGTGAGGTATAGATTTTACAATAGTCATACATAGTGTCGCAAATCTGATCTGAACTTCTGAGGAGTAGAAAACTTATATTAATCAGGGGCCTGTTGCATAAACATTTTGTGGCATAACATTTGTGGTTATTTAACGGGGGGTCCCTATATGGTTAAATAAATGGTACAATTACGATAACAAGAGTTTTATATTTATACTAGAGATATTTTCCTGGTAAAAGTTTAAGCAACAGGTCCCATGGGGTACGGTGTGGTGTCCCCCACCCCCCCCCACCCCCACCACACACACAGATACATGAACCACAATCACACCATAAATACACGTGCATGTACATGACTGAGAAGTAAATTTGTTGTATATTCGTTACCATCACGCAAGAAGTTCGCAAAGAACGGGCCTCACCTGTGATCAACTAATGGACATGTACTGGTGACTTACCGCTACCGTCCTGTGGACAAACAAAGCGTTCGCATTGCATTTTCCAAGCGAAGACGCTGCGCACTGATTGTACGTTTGGCACACGTCGAAAAATTTTCTGCATGCTCAAAAATTTTTCGACGTACGGAAAGAACAATAACGTACGGTTACGTATTACGAAACAAATAACAACGAAGTCAAAACGATTTCCAAACGAACTTAAGCGTATGCCAACGAATGTCAAAATGCTGCATATGCAATGCATACGCAAGGCCAGTTCGTCATAGTGTGAAGGGCCCTTCACTTTTATTTATTCTTATATTCATCAAATTTGTAGAAGAGAACAACTGAATAACGCTACAGGAAAGTTGCAAGGATACCTTCATTATATATTTCAACAGCACCACACCCATAATCTTTTTATTCATTAGCGGGTTTTCATAGGCGTACCCATAATATTAAAGGTGTGCTAAGGTACAAATGGATGCGACAAGCAAATAAGTTAAATCAAATTTAATGTAAAATTGATGCATGGTGCAAATCGAAGCATCTTCCCCCACCCCCCCCCCAACTAAAATTAGAGTCATCAACTTCAAAGGGGGAAAGTCATGTCAATCATTTATTGTCCTTATTTGTAATACTTTTTTGGCTTACATGCTTTGTCACACAATGGACGATTTATTGCATTAGATAAACAACATTAAACATGATACGTGCATGTAAAGCAAAAAACGAAACAAACCAAAAACTAAAACAAAAACAAAAAACACACAAAAACAAAACAAAAAAATATTCATATTATCATTACAATTAATTACATTGTCATTATCACTGTTATTTTTATTACAATTTCAAATATTCATTTCTATTGCAATATCCGAAAAAACTGAATTCTAAATAATATGCTCAAAATCATGCTGTTCTCATCCTTTTTCATATTCTCTTGCCTAAAGGGGGTATTAAACACGCTTTATGAAAGAGATGTTTTACAACCCAATCACCCCCTCATTATGCCTTCGATGGATATTTCAGTTAACATAAAAATACATTATATTAAGATATATTTAATATTCCCAAGGTGTAACCCAAATCATTCTAGGTTTGATAAACACCATTGATTTCCATTCCTGTTCAAGTATAATCTGTAAAGATAATTGTTTGCTCAACTATATCCTTATAAAGTATTTCGTAGGTATAGTTCCTTCTTTCAAAATAGTTTTCATATATGAACTGGTAAATAAACATTGGGTTTTTTTATTCTAAGGAATGTTAAAGCTATGAGACCTTGACATGGTTGATTTGTTTTGTTTTGTATAAATTATTAGAACCTATTTAATAGTGCTTCCCGACTCAAACCACTTTAGGAACTTACGCCTCCTTCATTTGTTTTTTTTATGCTGTTATATTCATTTATACATGCTTTAATACAATGAAAAACCCCTCATTTTGAATTGAAATTAACAAAATAGCATCTAAGGACATACTTAAGTTAATAATGACCACAGTTAAAAAAAAAGTGAGCTACTTGATCATCCATGCTCTAAGTGTCTTTGATAAGGTCTAAAAATGAATCCCTGAAAATAATACATTTCAAAATGATTATTTAGCGCTCTAAAAAGTAAAAATCTATGAGTATTCAGGAAGACCTCATTCACTTTGCCCATTTCCTCTCATAGACTATTGTGTGTGATCTAGACTATTTTATGCTCCACCGCTGTGGTAAATCAAAGGGTCATGTTTCTTCATGCATATCCAGTTAGTCGCAGCATAACTTTGTAATTTTTGTATTTTATTAGGTTTATTTTTCTATTTAGAATTTAGCTCAGATATTAAGTTTGACAATTTTTTTAAATTGAAGCTTCACAATGTTAATTTGTGTCTGCGTTAATGCGTTCTCTTTTTCACATAGGACACTGTTCATTGCGGCTCCCAATGTGTTTCGTGCAGGTGTGAGTGAGACAGTGGTCATTTCTCTAATCCCATCACCAGGTGACCCAGACACTTCGGCTAGCGTTAACCTTTACCTCCGGAAAAGTTCTAATATCCCGTTCGCTCAAGTAAACAACATTGTTGTCAGCACGGGTAAGAAAGGGTCTTAAATCTTCCAGTTCTGTAGTCATTGAAAATAGACGCAACTTCTATTTCAAAAAATGCAATTGAAAGAGCTTACAAGAACTTGTATAAAACTTGCCTCTATTTAATGGTTACCGTAATTTAAAGGCAATGCACCTCTTGCATATCCAAAAACTGACATCAAGAAAATACTCTGGTGTAGGGCTTTCAGAAGACCGTTGGAGACGATTTGATTTCACTATAACACGCATTTTCCATAGACCCCAACACGAGTTAACTCGTAATTAGTCTCCAACGGGTTAAGAATCGCAAGCAAAGTATTGGTGTTAGAAATTCCGCTTGGTTGTAATTACAGTTACCGTTGGATTTGAATTTTATTAAACTTTTATAGCGACAAAAAATTCCCAGTCTACTCTCAGACCCTTACAGTACATGGGTTTTATCATGTCTGATATATCAAATTTATAACAAATTTATAAATGTGTGCCATACGCATTCATGAATATGACAATTTTTATGCGTAAGTCTCATGCAGATTATTATTCAGAACCCAATACATAAATACTGGACTAATACTATCTAACTGACTCAGTTCAATGAGCTAAAGACTGAGAATAACTGACATTTACTGCTCAGTGTACTAATCAAATTCTAGGTAATTACTGATCTTAAGATTTCATTGACCAACACACGAATACTACCACTGAACTAACTCAATACAGTGACCGCCACACTGAGAATAACTGGCAATTACTTTATGGTGCATTTTTTTAAATTCTAGGTAATTACTGATCATTAGATTTCACAGACACGTCCTTCATATAAGACAAAGGCCATGAGTTAAGTTTTGTTGTGCTGCTGGAGGAGTGCGAAAAGGATTTCCTGCCGTTAAACTATAGATTTACGAAAAAAGGTCATTTCCTCTTACCAAAGTAATCAAATAAATGTGAATAAGTCATGCACATGTATATAAGCGTATGTGAATATTACCAATATAAATGTGTTTGTATTATGTGAGTGTGTGTGTGTGTGTGTGTGTGTGTGTGTGTGTGTGTGTGTGTGTGTGTGTGTGTGTGTGTGTGTGTGTGTGTGTGTGTGTGTGTGTGTGTGTGTGTGTGTGTGTGTGTGTGTGTGTGTGTGTGTGTGTGTGTGTGTGTGTGTGTGTGTGTGTGTGTGTTTAGATAGAGAGAGAAGGGGGAGAGAGATTGAATACATATTTCGTAGGTTTTATTGTTTAATATTTTGAGATTGGTCTCATTTTCAGTGAATAAATTTTTGATGAAATGATCGGGACTTTTTGTGTGTGTAAAGTTGCGCCTGTAATTTCTCAAAAGTTTAAACTGTTTTTTTCCTCCATCAGTTGAGTCGAAAAACGTTACACTGACAGTAGATCCCAACAGGCTAGTCAAAAATGGAGGTCGCTTCCAGCACATGTTTCTCGGCGCTGAGGGTCCCAATGGCTTTAGCAAAGAGGAGGAGATATTGGTGATCCTGCGAGCTGGATACGTGTTTGTACAAACGGACAAGCCAATATACACTCCAAACCAAAAAGGTACGACACAGTTATCTACTAATTTCATCTTCCCGGTTTGTCCTTTATTGTCCGTTTACCTAGTAATTTTGGCGCGTTTCGAAATAGATTTCTGGTAGAGGCGTAATAGCCGGGATCTGTTAATGGTGTTGGGGAGAACAATGTAACTTATGCTCGACTGATCCAAAAAAAGAAATGTTTTCTCTTCAAAGAAGGAGTGAAATTGTTCACTCTCTAAGGAGTGAATATCAAAAAGAGTGATTTTAGAATGAATTTTGAGAGAATATGTGTGTTTTTTTTCCACTCATGTTAGAGTGACCTCCGGGGTCACTCAGAAGTCTAAGAGAGTTGATTTGGAGACATTTTGAGTCTCAGGTTTAGATCATGGTGTACTGGAAGGTTGTCCCAGTTAATCTTTTAAGCAAACTTCCACCTTTTCTTTTATTTATTTTCTATGTTTGTTTCACACGTTAACCCTCTTTGACAAAAAGTAGTGCATCTTTACAACTTGTTGAAAAAGAATGAATTCATAGTGAGTTTGGAGTAACTTCGTAATTTGATATATATCCTCTGTATTCACTATATTTGGACTGTTATGATAACAGTCGCAACTCTGTAAGGAAATTAATTTTCAGATTTTTTTGAGAAAGTGCTTTTCAATCAACGGTGGCGTCACCACAAGTCATATACCACATAAATTTGCACCTTTTTTCATTTGTGTAAGTGCCTTAGAGGAAACAGTGCTCATATCGTTAACCCGTTGGCTACGGGAACCGG
This sequence comes from Eucidaris tribuloides, assembly GCA_001188425.1. Taxonomy (NCBI): domain Eukaryota; kingdom Metazoa; phylum Echinodermata; class Echinoidea; order Cidaroida; family Cidaridae; genus Eucidaris; species Eucidaris tribuloides. Next base: position 10,127 of record JZLH01S0265313.1, on the reverse strand, counting down.
ATGTGTCCAGTGTTAACTATATGGGATTTTCAGAATCTAGTAGGCAACGGGTTAAGTAAGTATTCCTGTTAAATTCCATTATTTATTAATTTTTTGTACGAAATCATTGTGATTATGGGAGGTGGGATGGGGAGCTCGTGGGACGGAAAATCTCCACGAAGACTTCTTTTTTAATCGCTGTTATCTCAAACCATTTCATTTTTTACTCTAAATATTTCAGTCAAAGTGCGGGTGATGTCATTGGATCAGGATATGCGACCCTCGAACAGAACGGTAAATATACTTGTTTTACACGAAAGCATAGGATAGTTTAAGTAACCTTGTAAAATGTCAATTTCTCCCACTCATTCTCGCAATTGACTATTGTCGTTTTGTCATTAATTTTATGTAGAAAGTTTTTTTTTTAAGTGAGGGACATTTTGTCCCCACTTTTTTATTAACAAAGATCCGTGGTACATTTACTTTACCTTTGGGTTCCTGTAAGGACCCTTCATTGCAGCCTGATGGACAATTTTGATAGCTAATTTTCAGGATTTTGTTAGCAAAAACAAGTCATGGGGTAGCACTTGGATTTTTGTACGGTATTGTCTAATGAAAGTTCTTTCACCTCTAACTAAATTGTGATTATATACCTTCAGCCAATACCAGATACCAGAGCATGATTTACCTAGAGCATACATATTCACTATTCAAAAAAATTATGTTCTTTTATCTTTATTCATTTTCATTAATTTTATATTATTTTGAACGCACTGTTTAACAATTTCCAAAAATGTTCAAAATTTTAATAAATAAAGTTTAGCTACATTACCCTATTTGCTATTGATGTTGCTAATGCGGGTTACAAATGTTTGAATGGTAAACATTTATGAGTGAGTTATATACAAAATCAAGTAGAATGCAGTACTAAACATAAAACAGGTGCAAAGTATGGTTATTAAACGTCGTACTTTGATCTTGTTATATTTATATAACTATCTATCTATATATCGTATGTATATATATATATATATATACACATATATATATATGTGTGTGTGTGTGTGTGTGTGTGTGTGTGTGTGTGTGTGTGTGTGTGTGTGTGTGTGTGTGTGTGTGTGTGTGTGTGTGTGTGTGTAGATGAACACTTCCATACCTCTTTTTCTGTCCTGCATGCCAGCGGTGGTTTCACGCTTAGTGATCTTCACTCGCGTGCATGCTGCAATTTGATATCGCTTATTTATAAAGCCATATACCCTGTAGTGTTGGAATAACACATCCAATTGACATTTATCATTGAATGTTACTCCAAAACTCACTCATAAAACATTTATGCGTGAGTGACCAGTTTATTATGCACATTTACCCTAAACACTGTAGAGTTAGAATAAACCTTCCGATTGTCGTTTATTTTTAAGGTGATATTTATGAACATATTTCATGAACATCTAGATACCAACAACATAATATCTCAATGTTTTGCCTTCTTCACTGTTCATTTATGCATTTGATCATCGTTATACACCCCAGACATTAAAGATTTACTCTAAAAAAGAATCAGTGTCTCTACACTCTGATCACAAATGTTAACTTAGTGGAAAACACTTTTTTTAAAACTTCGAGGTGTTGAGTCTGATATTTTACAAGTGAATGTGTGGGAGGTGTTTCACACGATTATCACTAAAACATTTTAAAAACTGTATTAATGTTAACAATTATTAGCGTAATATTATGGTAGTAATTCTTCTCTTCCTATACTTTTACACGTATAAAATATCAAAGTTTACATGTTTAAGTGTGAAACTATTGCTATTTGCTGAGTTTACATCTGTATTTTGAGAGTATCTTTAAACAATGTCTGTAAGAAACCAATCTGATCAGCAGATGTTTATTTTTATGTCCACCAGCTCCATGTTGAAGTTATTAACCCACAAGATATCAGCGTCACTCGATTCATAAAGACAGCGGCAAACCATGGATTCTTGGAGGACGAGTTTAGTTTCTCGCCAAACCCGATGTTTGGACATTGGTCTGTTGTTGTGTTTTATGGTCATGAGGTATGTTTGCAAGGAAATAAGCAACATGTGCTGAATGGTTTAACAAGTATTAATTAACATTAATTATCCCTGTCGAAACTCTTCACCGAGAGTGATTGGAATTTTGGGACCCACGTGAAATCATGCATTTTTATGTGACACAGATGAATTTTGTTCTTTGGGGATTTTAAAACAGCCTTCTTCTGTACTTGGTATACGGAACAAAGTAAATGCGTTGAATTTTTTCAACAGGTAGGTGAGAAGCAGTTATCGAAAATGTTGAAAATATGTAGCAATTCTGAATAGACATGCAGTTTTATGTGACGCATATGGATTGTTCTGTTTACAGTTCCGTCGAAAACAGTTAGCTAAGCATGAGGAATATGATTAATGTCTCCATTTACGCCATTGAATATGGACCTCATACGTGCAAGGGATTTAATCATTAATCATGTCACATTGGTTCAATCCAACAAATCAGTAGGCCTATGTGATTTCCAACACTGAATCGATGTAGCAAAACATGTCAATACAACAGGAATAAACAAAACTTTGAAGAGGTAATTATATTATGTAATTTAATGTACGGCAAACAGACTGTGAAAAGTTATATAGATAAATCAATATCACTAGCGTAGCCAAAGGGGGCAGGGGCAATTGCCCCTTCCCCCCCCCTACATGCATTTTCCGAGTTTTGTCGGTACATTTGAAATTTTGTGGGTACGTGTAGACCAGCACCCGTGACATCTTGTACCGACAAAATGTCTCAAGCACCAACGAAAATAAGTCAATAAATGGCACTTTTTGAAATGTAAAAACACAACATTTTTCAAAACTTGCTCGCTCTAATCGCTCGCAAATTAACTTATAACTTTTTACCGGCAAATTGTCAGTCATAAATCCATAAGTAAAAGAAGGGAAAACTTATTGAATACTAAGATGTAAAAAGGAAACCAGTGAGACTGTAAACAAACCGGCATTGTAAAAGGCTTTCAGAAAAGCGTTCCTGGCACATGAAAACTCATGGCATTTTGGCGCTCTATCGCTTCGCTCCCTCGCGCATAAAAAATCTACTTTCATGTTATTGCCAAGGCAATCATAATGTCAGTAATGGCAGAAGTAACTGTTGCATGCAACAGAAGAATTGAAAAATTCGGCAGGTTAAGTTATGTAAATGAAGAGCTTAGTTCCAAAAGGCGCTAAATCTATTTTCACCAAAAATGAGTTATTAATATCAACCCATTTGGTACCTACTTATCTTGGTACAGATAAAAATTCGAAGTCAAATTCCACGAGCAATTACGAAATATCTCTGGTTTAATTTCATTTTTTCATAGACACGTGTGCAAACTCGGGCAAGCAAATGCATTTTTCTCCGAAGTTACTAAAGTGGATTTAGCGCCTTTTGGAACTAAGCTCTTCAAATGAGCAAAACGCTCGTTCGCATTCTTGTTCACAGATATATATCTTTACATAAATAGATAAATAAATATATATATATATATATATAACATCTGTTTATCTATTTGCTCGAGAAACATATCGCACACACACACATATATATATGAAGGGTTTCATAGCGAAAGCCAATAAACGCCATTTTTTCAGTTTTTTTTTAAATGGTAAGCAAAAAGTTGTTTAGCGAGAGGGCTAACTGGCGTACATTTTCATTTTTCCAAAATTCACTTTAACGTCTAATTTCGTGATTTCGAAAACACGCTTTTATGGCAAAACCCAATAAACGCCACCTGGCTTTCAAGTCAAACCCCAATATGTCCACTCAGCCAATCAGTGTGCAACTCATTCCGAACATGGCGGTGCCTTTAATACTGTACAGACGCACAGTGACCCCAGGCAGGCCTGGTACATGACAGCATTTTTTCCCCAAAATTCACCATAAACTGTGACTTGGTGATTTTGAAGAAAAAAAATGGTTTCATGGCAAAACCCAATATATCCACTCAACCAATCAGCGTGCATATCATGCCCAACATGGCGGCGCCCATAAAACTTTACAGTTGCAAAGTGATCTCAGGCAGGCCAGGCGCAAGCTAGCATGCATTGCACGGAAAAAACATCGATCGGATGCTCAGTATCGTCTCCTTAATCGGAATTCAACATGGATACATGGCATTTTGCAAAGAAACGATTTATGGATATATGACATTTTGCTATAAATCTGCAATTAAAGTAATCAGTTTTGGTAAAATGCCATATATGTAGATCTATGTAAATTTACCAGTGTGATGTTATCATTTCCATAAAAACATTTAACCAAAGTTGAGATTTTTACCATGTTCTATATTTGCAGAACGAAAAATGTCATTTATCTCAGTTTGCCTAAAATGGATATATTGGCTTTTGCTATGAAACTCTTCATAAAGTGGGGTTAAACGTCATGAGGAGAGAGGTGGAGGGGGTCGTGGTGAGTGAAAATCATGCATGCCGGTAATTCTGCAGTTCTATATATAAATATTTGTTTGATTCTAGCCAAAACAAAATGTTATTTCTGTCCGTAAACGTATATTGAGAAGAAACTGGCAAGTAAAGGTCAGGGTCGGTACCGTGGTGAAATATTTGGGAGCGAATTCTGTCGGTAAAAAAATTCTCGGGAGTTTTTCCCAGCCTAATTTATCCCGTCAACGAGCGAAAATACTTGGTAAGCACGGGGGCTCGTCGAAAAAAAATACGAAATGTTTTTCTCCGGACTTTTCACGGCCAAATTTGTCCCAAAATTTTTCCGCCACAGCGACCAAAACGTTATCCATTCAAAGCAAAGAAGTAAACCTCTTGGGGTGGGTGGGGCCAAAATTTTCGAAAATCACTCAAAATCCCATGATATCCACTGCTTTAAAAATGGGGGGGGGGCCTCTGCCACCTGTGGTGCTACCCCTGGTGACGGTTGTCTATACCAAATTTGTGTCGTAATAAATTATGAAAATTATCTGTTCTTCTTTTTTCATAATTAGTTTCAGCTAAACTCAACTGTGAAGTTTGAGGTCAAAGAATACGGTAAGAATGTAAACTCGTACTCATTATAGACATACAGATATATAATTTTTTCGACATCCACATGAAGTGGTTGGCAGAAAGCCTTGAACCTGTTATTCAATGTCCGGCAGAACGCATTAGTAACATAGACTTATTTCATCATTTACGTCCTTGTGCCAGACATTATGTCCCCGATTAACGACATTCTGTCAGTCACACGACGTAAATACTTCGTTTGAAATGGTCTATGTTGTACATTTTCCAAGGCCTCAAAAGTTGTCATATTTAAGTAGACTTGCGGTATTTGAAAACGTATTAAATCTTATCTATTCTTTTATTTCGAGGACTTACGTAAACTACAAATTACGTCATTTCATAGATATGATTTGAAACTTATGATCTTTTAAACTGCACAATATAATACGATAGTATACGTCACTTTAGTCTTGATTCCTCGCAATGTACATTTTCCTGCTGGTTGTCTTCTTTTTTTCCGAATTTATACCAAATGACAGGCTAAATGAGGCCAGGTTTTGGGTACAGCACCTCACATTTTTGTTTCCTTTTTTTTTCTTGTTCCATAAAAAGCATCCTGATTTGGGGCCACACGAGTTTGGTTTTTCGTCAGAATAATTTTCACCGAGTTTCTGATTTGGGACTGTCGACCTGGAGGGGGACAGGGGTCACTCTCCACACGGCCTGCTACCCACCCGTGTCCAACAACGTCAGAAATGCACCCTAAATGGCGTACATAACCAAATTTGTAACCCTAAATCACGTAACACATGAGAAAAGCGTGGTGTGAACAAGGAAAGCCTTTACTTTCTGATACCCTAAGTGACGTTAACATTTAAATCAACTAATTTGATATCTTCCCCAAGTGTCAATTCTGATCTTAAACATGAAAGTATACAATACACAACCAGAAGTGGCTCAAGTAAAACACTCAATAATTAATGAACAACGTTTATTTTGACTACACGGATGATATTACATCTACTCAAATTTGCACCCCTAAATGGAGTAATCGACATAACCAAATTAGTAACCCTAAATGGCGTGAGAAAAGGCTGTCCTAATTGGCATTGCAGGCGAATGGTGCTGAAAAGGCAACCCTTTTGCCAAAAGACGTCGACGACGCCCGAGTGTGGGAAAAAGAACCATTTTTTGCCACTTTTTCTGGACGCCGGTGCGTAGCAGGCTTTATGGAGAATGACCCCCCAGGCCGTCGACCCCCCTTTTGTTGCTTGCAACATTGATTAGCACGATAAAACGGTCTGCTGTGGAACATTAAAGGGTAGCTACCTGATTCTAAAAATCTGAGAACTTTTCTTCTCTTTCACAGTGTTACCCACTTTCTCTGTGAAGGTCATACCCCAGAAGTACATTTTAAATGGCAGCCTGGAAATCGCAACCACTATTAGAGCCAAGTAAGTTCCATTGAATTCAGCCCACAGCATACAGGCGTAGATGTGGGAAAGGGGATACATCCCCCTACTTTGGGGGACATTGGAGATGGCATATATATAAATATTTCTTCATTTTCGGCAAAGGAAAATTACTTTAATATTGAGCAGTTTCCTTTACGAAATATGCATGAGTGTTATCAGTATTATTAAGATAGATTCAAAGCGCCCTCTGTTTACATATGTGTGTGTGCCTCATTGCATAATAATCACGATGCGATGTATCAGACGAGACTCAATTACAAGCAGGGGACTTCGCGCTATAGTCTGCGGCAGCGTGAGAGACATGGGGCCCGTTGCATAAAACTCTAACCGGAGAAATTTCTGTCGTCAAATAACAAAATTCCGTTTAGCGTGATATTACCATAGGTGAGTGGCGCTTCTGAGTGACTACAGTCACGAAGAATTTTGATCTTGAAAATGAGTAGACCTATTTTGGATGAATTGACCAATTAAAGTGTTCCAAAAGTGTGCGTCGTTCACTCTCCACGTACGTGCTTTGCAACATCGCCGATTAGTTTTGATATTCAATACCATTTTGGTAGCAAACATGGTGGGGAACAATGATTGCTTTGCAAAAAGGCCTCGCGACTGCATCGCTCGTGAGTATCGCGACATATCCCAATGCACCGAGTCTAGCCTAATACGCCGCAGTCGGGGAGACACTTATACAGCGGCACAGGCCTTGTCAAAATGCTACTCTTGAATAGGTAAAGGGGTTCGTTGGCGCGATCTTTACAAAGACTTTATTTTAAAGGGTAAAGACATGATCGGGGATAGTCCTCAACTTGGGGGTAAAAACTATTCCAGTATCAAGTAAACTATGCAAGGATTCTACTGTGAAATTTTGAAGTCAAAAGTTGACTATTTTAAAATATCTTCCACCACTAGGCCTATACCGTGTGACAGAAAATTCTGTGGTGTAGCTTTCTGTAGGATATAATTCTCTCGAACCTGTTCATGCTCGTTTCTCCTTAAGTAAACAAACTGAAGCCAAATCCTTCCAGCCAGGAGATCCACTCCGGCTGGTGCATAAACTGGTATATCTTTCAACCAGTTTGGTTCTCCAGGCATTTTTTTATTTCTTCCAATCATGTTACTGAGCTTTACTGGGATTTTTTCCCATCTGTGTAATACAGTGCCAAAAGCATTAATTATTTCCGTCACGCATAGGCGTACGCAGGGTGTTTTTCCGCGGCCAAATCCTACCTTCCACATTTTTCCACGGCCACGCCAGCGCCGAAAACCGCTTAGCGGGGGGGGGGGGGTAGTGACGAAATTTTTTCCCGAAATCCAAGATCCAAAATTTTTCCGCGTCACGCAGCCGCCGAAAACTCGCTCAGCGGGGGGGGGGCGGTAGTGACGAAAATTTTTTTTCCCAAATCCAAGATCGAAAATATTTCCCGTCACGCAGACGCCGAAAACTCGCTCAGGGGGGGGGGGGGGGTAGTGACGATTTTTTTTTCTCCAAAATCCAAGGTCCAAAAGTTTTCGCCGGTCAACGCGCCAGCCGCCGAAAACTCGCGCAGAGGATGGTAGGGGTAGTGACGAAAATTTTTTTCCCAAATCGAAAGTCCAGCATTTTCCCGGCACGCCAACCTCCGAAACCGCGCACCAGCGGAGGGGGGTGTTATAGGATAATATTTCCAAATCCCTAAATAAATCGAATTCATTTTTCGGATTTTCAAACGCCTCTCTTTTTACGAAAAAATTTTAAATGCAATATTGTCTTATTATTGTGGATGCATATCATTGCATTTACGTTCCTGCGTAAGCCTGGAAAATATGGTACATCAAACATGAAATTAACATGATTTATGGGTCCCAAACAAACACACATACATAGGCTGAAGTAATACGGGCATGTCTAAACAGTAAAAGGAGAAGTATAACAACCATCAGGGAACCAATGATTATTAGCCGGGGAACCCTATGGTGATCCAAGCTTGTATGACAGTGGTAAATCATCAGCTTTATTCATATTTCGTTTTAATCGGTAGATACGTCTTTGAAAAACCCGTGATTGGCCATTTCCTTTTCAAGTTTGGTGTGGAGGAAAATGGTAATGTCATGAATCTTGGGGAAAGAAGAGGACAGGTAGGTTGCACAAAAAAGTTATAATGCAAAAAAGTCCGAAACACTATATTTGTGCATGTACTCAATGGGGGCAGTACGTTGCCAGGTTCTTCGTGCGTCCATCCGTAGCACTTCGTTTACCGAAATATCCCAAGACTTGAATGATGAATTTCATGAAACTTGGCGGAAGTATGTATCATATGAACAAATGGACTGATAAAAAAAATGAGTGAAAATATCAAAGGTCACAGGTCACTGTATATAATAATGTGGTCAATTAGTGAACTTTACGCGTTAATTTAGGCCACCCCTCTCCATTCAGGAATCATTAATGCAATTAAAGCAATTTTCATCGAATTTCAGATAATTTGAAACTTCCAAATAACAAAAATGCCTTATTTTTACACCAGTTTTTATCTTAATTGTGCTTTTCCGATTGCATTTATGACACTATTAATTACATCAACTTGAAATTAGTAAAAATGTTCTCTCTTGAATCGCTTTTACCCTATCAATATATTACAATTTTCACTTTTGTATTCAGCTCAATGACGGATCCGTAGTAGTAACATTACATGACTTGAATGACACGTTCGGCCCGAACTGGTTTGAGAGGTTTAAGGGAAAGCGCTTCCACGTAGAAGCTATAGTATACGAAACTTCGACTGGTTTCAGTGAGGCAGGCATCAACAACTCCGCCATTTTTGTGAGCACGCCTTACAAATTTAGTCACCAGCGTACAGTGCAGTACTTCAAGAAGGGTTTACTAGTTTACATCAAGGTACTTATTTATGTAAATTTACGTAACAGCTCAATCGGAGACAGCATGGCGTACTTAAAAATCCGTTTTGAGGAATAACAACCACAAATGGTTATGTCCTGAACAAATTATTTTGCATGAAATCGTTAATCAAAATTGCTAAAATATGTTTCTCTGTTTTAAAAGACTATTCGTAGGCATGTTCACGTTGTCTCTCACTAAACAGCTATCTCTCTGTCTTTTGTTCGTTTGGTTATTTCTTACTTTTATTCTTTTTTTATTCGTGTCTGGAAAACTTTGTATGGTGAAAATTTTATTTCTTCGTTTTTGTTTTGTTTATATTTTTTGTACAGTTACTTACCGTGTTTGCATGATTTTGTTCAGTTTTTTTTTTATTTGGCTTGGTTGATCTTTTGTGTTTCATTTTTCATGTCTGTTTGTTTATTTGCTGATATTGTATCTTTGTTTGTTTCGTTAGCTTGACCTTACATTTGCCAACGGCCTGCCAGCTTCCAAAGTCCCAACGCAAATCTCTGCGACGGCTATATTGTCAGATGGACGGGAAAGGACACTACGCGGTAGCAGAAATGATGATGGTTTGATCTCAAACACCGATAAAAATGGTCGTAGTGATTTCGGTATCGTGGTGCCATCTAAGGCAGAATTGATACGAGTAGAGGTAACGATCATTTTTTTAAATAAATAAATATTAAACTAAATAATATCTCTTTCGCGAACTTACAGTTCCATGTTCAAATGTTTAAAAAATTCTATATTTATTCTGCTTTGTTTGCTCGTAAATGGTACAGTTATTAGAAA
>JZLH01S0265298.1:1521-15136 GCA_001188425.1 Eucidaris tribuloides | reverse complement strand
AAATTTCCTTTACAGCGCTTAGAAACGTTGTATTAAGCGCGTTATAAATGCTACTTATTATTATTATTATTATGAGTCAACTTTTGACTGCAAAATTTTCACAGTAGAAACCTTGCACAGTTTACTTGATTCTGTAATAGTTTCACCCCAAGTTGAGGACCACACCAATCATGTCATTTACCTTTAAACTTTGACATGCAATGACCATCGGGCTCAACCACCCAAAAGAAAAGGTACGTGGCTTTCGACCTGAAGCAAGGGGTAGATCTGAGGATACTCGATGAGACGTCTCTCGGGTGCTTTAGTGCAACTGTCGGACAAAACTTTGGCTACTTCGACGGAATGAATTACTTCGTTCAAACCTCAAGGCATCTGATATTACTTCGATGTTAGTATTTCCGATGAGTGACAACGTTATTATTATTTTTTTTTGGGGGGGGGGGATTAGGCTTAGTATTAAAGTTACCGGTTTGGGCTAGAGTATGGGTTATGGTTAAGGCTGTCGTCGGAATGAAAGCCAATGTCCCGAAAAATAAACAATTATAAGTGTTCACATAACATCCACTGATTTAGTGTACAGAAAACGCTCTTAAGGCCATTGAACAGTTTCACAGTGAAATCAAAATAATGTTTCGATGAGTTCATTTCTTGTGAAAACATGCGTAAATATATATTTTTTTGTGGATGCCTACATTTCTGTAGACTTCCAATTTTCTGGAAATTCTTATGAAGTTCTGTCCATTTTGTGCATCGCAGGAAACTTGGACCTTTACTCCTCCCCAATGACACTATAAATATGACAGTGGAAGATAATAACAACGTTGAAGAAACGAGAAACGCTTCCGAAGTTATCCGCGGAAGTATGTCCGCCTTCTGTTCACACTTATCGCAGTAACCCCGATTAATTTGGAGTATAAGGTTGAAGAAATCCGAAAAAAAACATGCAATGATGTATTTATACGTTTAAAATTGTTCTCAATATTCATGACGACCCTGTTATGTACTCACTGTTTCCTGAAATATCGTGCATTATTGTTGTGAAGGGTTCATTTGGCGCCAAGGCATTTGCTCTACGTCTGTGGTTGATCGGCACAAACAAGAGAATCAACGCTTATGTCACGGTTGAATGTCCGGGCCGGGTCTTTCTTTCCGATGACAAAAATGGGGGTATTTAATGGAACGAAATAGCTCTCAAAGCCCTTTGGGGTATCAGAAGAACATAATTTATAAAAGTACACCATGAAACTGGCAAAATATTTACAAAGGCTATTTTCGACTTCAGGGAGTGAATCGTTCAGTGGCGGATCCAGGGGGTGCATCGGTTGTCCCTCCTCCATTTATCCACATGAAAATGCCTTAAAATTCCCGTGCAAAAACAGATTACCTTTTTTTTTTTTTTTTGCTTTGTACCGGACTGCAAAACCAAAAACTACCAAGAAAATGACCTCACCCCGCCCACTTTTGGAAAATTGTGGATCCGCCCTTATTAGTGGTGCCAACAGAGCATTGACTTTGCCTATGCGTGTATCCGTTTATGACCAATAAGTGCGGGGAGCGTCGATCCATTTTCCCAATGGGGGATTTCAAAATTTTCGGCGGGCTTCGCGGGCAAAATTGCAATAAAACATTTTGCGCACGAAGCACGTCAAAAAATTGAAATTAGTGTATGTTTATTAGTAGGCCTATTTTTTTAAAAGTTAAATGGCTTTGTAGTGACTTGCACTACTTTTGAAACATATTCTTGGATTACGTTTTATGAATTTTTAATCTGTCAAAATTATTGAGGGGCAAAACGACATGCTTCCCCCATATATTCATGGGGGCGACTGCCCCCCCCCCCGATCGAAGCCCATGTGATGGTGAACTTCTGATGAGATTTCATCAACTTAGGTCATGTCTTATGATAGAACCATAGAACGATGGATTACTTCGATGCGTTGCTTCAACTGTTAGTGTTTTATACATTTGATGCATGATAGCTTCCCCTGACCACCATAATTTCAGAAACCCTAACAGGACTGTAATCAAATTAAGATGTTTGTAACGTGCACTCGATTGTTTCTTCTTGTAATCTGTACATGACTTAACTTCGTGGTGCACGCAACATTACAAGGAAGTAAATATTCCTGTACAGATGCCCGTACTTAAGACTAGGTCATCATAATATCCTTCCCTCGGTTGAATTGTCCCGTGACAGTGAGCCTTGAAGTTCAGGTAGTTCAAAGCTATTAAAACCGGATACATTATTCTACCTATGAAACGAAAAGAGTGGAGTTGCATTGTACGGGAATATACAAGGTGGAACAGCCGGGGTCAGAGTGCAAATTGAAATGCTGAACGTGTTTGAAGCCCGCGGTGCTTATCTAATCTAAAGAAACCCGAATCTATCCACTGCGTTTAGACCTTTACCGTTTTGATATCACTTTATTGATAGAACGCGGGAGGAAAAAAATGTATAGCTCGACTTTAAATCAGCGGTATGCAGCTACTATCACGTCTGCATAAAATAGAGTTGGCATACACAGGTTTCGTCATGCGCGAACAGTCCGTATTATCTTGAAAACCTGAAGACATTCAACGGTTATATTTTGTGTTCTTCAAATGATTACCCAGTCGAGGCAATGCATTACTAGTATATTCTTTCACTCTAGTGCAATTGAGAGTGGTACATAAACGTAAAAGCAGTATCCTTAAATGCAATCATCTCACCCAGAAACTCAACGTCCATGTTCCGACAGCACAATGCACAAGGGCTTTCATAATGATCTGAAACCGTGACGTGTAATTAATCATTCATTTTCAAATTAGAAAAAAAAAAAAATTGTGCTTAAAGGTTAGTATTGGAAAAATGACAATGGTGACAGTTCGGCCTATATTTCTTGACGATTCCTGAAACGTTGGCAGGTTATGCAAAAACGGTTATACAGTCTCGTTTATCGATGGAACTTACCAGTGGTGTAGACAGGTCCTCGAACCTTGGGGATGATTTGCTGTCCAGAGGGTCGATCATAATGCACGTTTAAATAAGCGCGCGTGCACACACACACACACACACACACACACACACACACACACACACACACACACACACACACACACACACACACACACACACACACACACACACACACACACACACACACACACACACACACATACAGACATACACATACACGCACACGCAGATACATACCACGCCCGTATCAAGGATATTTCAAAGGGGGTGCTTAAGGAAAAATAACGGACCTTTGATAGGGGGCCGCGAAACTCTTTTTAATGTGGAGGAGGGGCTGCCCGCCTTAGTGGGTGAATTTCCAGGGACTCGCCTTTGTTAAAATGCCTTTCAGGGTTCCTGGCGGGGTCAGGCCTGGGCGGAGCCCCCTGAAGCTCACGGCTTATGCAGTTAGGGTTAGGGTTGCCATTGCGTTTCCAGTTAAGGATAGGGCTAGTGTTAGTGTTTGGGTTAGGGTTAGGGTTGGGGTTAGGGTTCGGGGTTAGGGTTGAGGTCGGTCATGAAATAATCGTCGGATCAATCGTGGCCGGAGCAAATGTCGGATATTTCTCCAGGTCGAGAAACTTTTGTCTTATTTGTACTAAGCCACGTGTATATTGCCAACACCCTTGGTTTTATATTTATCATCTTGTTCGTTAATTTTAACACCCACATTTTTGCAGTATCTGAATATGTCGATATCTTTGACAGAGTGAAATAGACGGTGTTCCGTACAACCGTACAACGTGAATAATCATAAACCATGTCATGATTTGAGGGAGCAATGCCAAACGATTTCAAGATAAAATTCGATACAAGGAAAGCGGGATCATCTTGAAATGACGACTGAAGCGTCGGGAAAAAAATCAACTGAAAATTATTGATGCGGCGAGATCTGAAATGATGGATTTTATCCCAGAAAGCGTGGGAATTGACATTTTCAACTTCGAAATTTACGCTATTAACACCCCTCTCCCACACACGTAAATATCTCACTGATTCGTAATCTCCTCCAACTTTAGTAAATCGTCATTTATTTTTGATACGTTTTATATTCCTTTTTTTTTGCTTTTTCGTGAGTTTTTTTTACGGTGGTTTGGATTACAGGAATTATGGCAAGAGGCCTTTTTATCGCTGTCTGCCTTCGTTAGAACATACTGAAATAGGACTTATTTATAATAAAGTCGCCTTATGCTAATAATTAGAATATGCTTCCTTCCCATCTCAAATGTACAGGCGGTAGCTCAATTGATTTCACAAAGAATCTTATTGCAAATGTTCGTTCAATCTGCACACATGGTTGGTTAAATTCCGATTTTTTTTTTTTGTTAATTCAAAGGTTCGTTATGCCAAATACACACATTTTCTATGACGTATAGGTCCATTAATTCAGAGATCTCTATATAGTTACACTCTTAAGAAAAAAAAAACGGTTCCGAAAAGGTGCACAATTTTGTCACAAATTGGTGCTCTTGAGTACCATTCTGACATTAAAAGGTGAAAAATAACACCGTTTTCTTAAAAAGACTGCTATCATGCATCCTTAATGGTGTCTATAAGCACCTGTTAATGGTGTTGCTGTTGTGACAAAATGATGCTAAATGGAACCTTTCTTTCTCAGAGTGTATAAACACCGTACAAACCACACCAAATTAATTGCACACTTCACTTACGAAAAGATATTTCACTTTTGTTTGATTTGAGCAGTCACATATGCTATTAATATGTTTACATATTTTATATGCTATTGTGCTTTGTTAATATAATTTATGTGAACCGAATCGTAGTAAATTAAATACCAAAGATAACGGAAAAGGGCTGGAATAACTTCTTGATCTGTTAATCTGACGGTTTCTAAAATGAATTAGAGTAGATTATATAGATAATAATAGATATATAGGTAGATTGACATATTAGTCCATGACAGATAGATAGATAGTATAGATAGATAGATAGATATATATTTTATTAGTATACTAGATAAGATAGATAGAATAGATACATGCGCAGCCGAACGTTTGAACATACAATGGGGTTGGGGGGGGGACCCATTGTTCACAAACAATGGGTCCCCCGTACCCCCACTCCATTTCAATCTGAACGTTCTGCCCCGCATGGATAGAAGACAGATACATAATAGATAGATAGATAGACTAAGATACGATAGATATGATAAGATAGATAAGATAGATAATTAGATAGATAGATTAATAGATAGATAGGTAGAATACATTGTAGATTATTGGTTAGATTTGTTGTGTTTTATTTCTGTCGTTTCTGTTGTACTGTGTTATTTTTCATCTGTACGTGGGCCCCAGTTTTAAATCGACTATTTGGAAATATAAAGGACTTTCCACGAATGAAAAGTTGTATAGACCCACATACGCCGCACTGCACACCAAACACACACCCAACCCCACAACACACATACACACATATATATGCCATATATAGGGTGTACGTGTTTGCTAATGGGCCATTCTTTGTCACCTTGACTACTCCCCATCACCCCAGTTTTGTGACAAAATACTACAAATTGCCCCGTACTATATAATGTCAGCTCACATTCACAAAGACCTTGCACGGAATTGTTTTGAAATGTATAATATATCTTCATATATGTCAATGTATCAGTGAAATTTAAATGTTATTTAATCAATACCTATTTAGGGTCACAGGTCAAAATAAGTTATTGTTCAACGTAGCTGACTTACACGGAAATGATTTTTCATTAACTTAGATTTAACTTGCAAACTCTTGAATTGTTCAAACTCTACAATGTTTGCTAATTCTGGCAGACTTTATTATAGTGTAGGGCAATTTAGGAAAAATGACTAATACATTATTATTTTATTCTCACAAGTATGTTTTTAATGTATTTCTTATTGAGAAGTTCGTCACGTGATGTGACATTTGGTTGTCACGTGCTGTGACATGTATATGTATAGCCATACACTTGCCGCAAAAACATTTATTGGCGAAAAACCATTGAGCTACAGGCCTGAAAATTTAATCACTATCCCTTATATTTCCCACAAATGCATTAGCATTTCTGATATGGCTGCCCGTCATACTTTTTTTCAAAATGATTTTTCTTTGCACAATTTGAATAATTTTTTAACCCAAAGATAAAATGCCACACCCTGTACAATCTACATTTTCATAATGTATTGAAATTTATGCGATATTTTCTCTTCAAAAACTTCCCACCTGTCATATGAATACTATTTTCAATTACCAAAAATGCCATATATCATTACGATTAGCTTGTCGCTATGTCTGGCAAGCCTCCTTTCAGCTGTCAGGTGCCTAAGAGCAACCCTGTCGAACAGAATGCATGCATTAAACATTTGCTATTTATCATGAAAACTGGTTACAGGCAACACATGCCCTAGTTGAGCTTCCAGACATTTACATGTACATTAACCTGTCTGTTTTATTGATAAGGCGAAACTACTGTCTTCAGTCAATTGCTTTGAATAATACAAGATTCTTGACTTTCAAGGCCAAAAGTAAGTATCTTGAAGGTAAAACAGGTCAGAGAGTAAGTTTCTATTCGAGACAAAAAGTGCATAGGTCTAGAATGAGACTAATATTGCCGCTGTAGCTGCTCTGCAACATACCCAAACAAAACAGCATATGACAACATCGTCACGTTGACCAATTAATGTTTGCTCGTATTAATAAGAATGGCCAATTATGTACTCATATTTGGTGAAAGTAAGACACAAACCAAACTCAGGCTTTTGAGCACAAAAAAGAATATTATCGAGACAGTAGTTTATCTGACTGGGAAAAACTTATCATGTCTTCCGGTCCACGTTGTGACATTTAAAGTGATTAATTGTTTTGTTAATTACTCATTAATGAATGAATAAAAACTATTCTCTTTACGGTGGTATATTTGAAGGATGTGGACAAACATAATCGACCACATCAAATCTTCAGAAAGAAAGTATTACACTCACCTTATTACCATATCTATCTTAAGAGGAAAACATGCTCAATTTTTATTACATTATACACAAACAATTAGTTATATTAAATTTAGGCCAGTTAGCATAAATATGCGATATTTTTTCCAAAAACAAAAATATCATATCAAATAACCTTTGGATTATGCTTGTATGAATATGAACTGAAATTTCAAACAGAACAAACTTCACTTTATTGGACAATTAGTTTCACTTTTCAAAGAATATGGCCGCCTACTCTAATTCATTTTAGAAACCCGTCACATTAACAGATCAAGAGTTATTCCAGCCCTTTTCCGTTATCTTGGTATTTAATTACTACATTCGGTTCACAATAAATTATATTAAAACAAAGCACAATAGCCATATAAATAATGTAAACATATTAATAGCCATTATGTGACTGCTCAAATCAAACAAAGGTGAAATATTCTTTTCGTAAGTAGAAGTGTGCAATTAATTTAGGTGTGGTTGTACGGCTCGTTTATACACTCTGAAATGAAAGGTTCCATTTAGCATCATTTTGTCACAACAGCCCAACACCACTTAAACATGGTGCTATAGACACCAATTAGGATGCATGATCAGCAGTGCTTTTTAAGAGAACCACATACGGGTTTATGCTGAAAATCTTTCATCAAATTCACATTTCATGGTTCCAGGTGGAGAGTAAATTACATTTGATTATAATGTGGACTAATTCACTTCATATGCAATAAAAGCTGAGATATTGGTCAGTTGAGTACGCGCTCGCCGAGTAAGCTCTGTTGCTGCTGTGGTAGTGGTATGGCAAGCACTACCTTAGTCCCACGTATTGCACTTTCGTGTTAACTTTGTCAGTTAGTGGATTTGGTGTAACAGCATATGTCCAAAACGAAGTGTTCTTGTTGTTTATTTCAAACTACTCTTCTCCTGTACTGTAATGACATTTTTAGAATACCAACCTTCATCTCACAGAAGGCTTTGAAGCAGCTTGATGGTAAAAAATCTTGGTGTTCTGCAAGTAATCAAACCCAGTACTGGTTTTCTCTTGAAGAAAACAAAGGTGTTATTTTTTCACCTTTTAATGTCTAAATGCTACTCAAGAGACCAATTTGTGACAAAATTGTCACCTTCGAACCTTTTTTTTTGCTAAGATGTACTATATAGAGATCTTCTGAATTAATGGACCTAACTCATAGAAATGTGTATTTGGCTAACGAACCTTTGAAATTAAAAAAAAACAATCGGAATTTAAACCAACCATGTGTGCAATTGAACGAACATTGCCGATAAGATTCTTTGGTGGAAATCAATTGAGCTACCCGCCTGTACATTTGAATGTGGAAGGAAGCATATTCAAATTATTAGCGCATAGGCGACTTTATATAAAGTAAGTCCATTTCAATATGTTCGTAACGAACGGGCAGACGACGATAAAAAGCGCCCTTGCCGATAATTCCTTAATCCAAACACCGCTAAAAAAAACTCTACGAAAAAGCAAAAAAAAAAATAGGAATATATAAACGATATCAAAAATAAATGACGATTTACTAAAGTTGGAGGAATTACGAATCAGTGAAGAATTACCGGTGTGGGAAGGTGGTGTTAATAGCGTAAATTTCGAAGTTGAAAATCGTCAATTCCACGCCTTTCTGCGGATAACAATCCATTCCATTCAGATTGCCGCATCAATAATTTTCATGAAATTTTTTCTTCCCGAGCGCTTTTCCAGTTCGTTCATTTCAGATGATCCCGCTTTCTTGATATCGAATTTATATCTTGAATTCGTTTGGCATTGGCTCCCTCAAATCATGACATGTTTATGATTATTCACGTTGTACGGTTGTACGGAACACCGTCTATTTCACTCTTGGTCAAATATATCGACATTATTCAGATACTGCAAAAAATGGTGCGGTGTTAAAATTAACGAACAAGATGGATAAATATAAAACCAAGGGTGGTTGGCAATAAAATACACGGCTTAGGTGACAAATAAGACAAAAGTTTCTCGACCTGGAGAAATACGACATTTGCCTCGCGGGCCACGATTGCATCGAACGATTATTTCCATGACCGAAGCCTGCAACCCTAACACGAACCCAAATAACCCCAACGCCCTAACCCTAACCCAAACACTAACAACTAGCCCTTATCCTTAACTGGAAACGCAATGAGGCAACCTAACCCCTAACTGCCCATAAGCCCGTGAGCTTCAGGGGCTCCGCCCAGGCCTGTACCCCGCCAGGAACCCTGAAAGCCATTTTAACAAAATGCGAGCCTGAATTCACCCCAAGCGGGCAGCCCCTCCTCCACATTAAAAGAGTCGCGGCGCCCTATCAAAGGCCGTATTTTTCCTTAAGCACCCCCTTTGAAATATCCTTGATACGCGCGTTCGTATGTATCTGCGTCCAGTGTCTCGTGTATGTGTATGTCTGTATGTGTGTCGGTACGCTTGTGTGGTGTGCTGTGTGTGTGTGGTCAACACCGCGTGTGTGTCGATGGCCCGTGGTGTGTGTCCATTGTCGTGTGTGTGTGTGTGCTGTGTGTGATGTGGTTGTGTGTGGCAACGCGCGCTTATTTAAACGCTGCATTAATGATCGAACCCTCTCGGACAGCCATATCATCCCCAAGGGTCGAGACCTGTCTACACCATGGTAATTCCATCGAAAAACGAGGAGGCTGTATAACCGTTTTTGCATAACCTGCCAACGTTTCAGGAATCGCTCGGAAAAAGTATAAGCCGAACTAGTCACCATTGTCAATTTTTCATCCAATACTTGAACCTGTAGCACAAAAGTTTTTTTTTTTTTTTTTCAATTTGAATGAAAATGATTGCCTTATGATAATTACACGTCACGCGTTTCAGATCATTATGCAAAGCCCTTGTGCATTGTGCTGTACGAACATGGACGTGAGTGTCTGGGTGAGATGATTGCATTTAAGGATATCTGGCTTTACGTTATGCCTACCACTCTCAATTCTGCCACTAGAGTGAAAGAATATGATAGTCAATGCATTGCTCGGACTGGCGGTAAATCATTTGAGAACACAAAATATAACCGATTGAATGTCTTCAGGTTGCTCAAGATAATACGGACTGTTCGCGGCATGACGAACCTGTGGTATGCCAACTCTTATTTTATGCAGACGGATAATAGCCTGCCATACGCTGATGTTTAAAAGGTCGCACTATACATTTTTTTTGCCTCCCGCCGCTTCTATCAATAAAGTGGAACAAAAACGGTCAAAGGTCTAAACGCAGTGGGAATAGATCGTTCTTCTTTAGATTAGATAAGCACCGTCGTTCCTCGCGATTTCAGTACAGGTTTATCTTCTGTAGGCGGTCGAAAACTTGTATTAAATCATAAAGTGACAAACTTGAAAAGCTAGATTTTTTCGTAGGGTGTCAAGATCATCCCTTTGTGGACAAACTTTAATGTTCCCCTTAGTTGCTCACTCCAGTGGCGCCATCTCTGACGCGGGCCCCTTCTGTATGAGCCACCTAGATAGGGGCGAAAAGTAGTTTCCAAAAGGAAAAATATGCCTGCGGTGTATTGATTTCCACGATGAGCAATGCTAAATGAATGAAAATTTCCGTGAGCCTGCCAGCTCTTGTTTTATTGAAGCGTATCTCACATTCTTACATAACCATTAGATACATAACCCCCAACGCAGGGGGCCAAAGGTTCTAAATAGAACAATAATGGTATCCGCGATTTTAATAGGCTGTTTGAACTTACCTGGAATTCTGAAGGCTCCTGTCACGGACAAATTGGTCAACGGGAAAGGATATTTATTGGATTGATAAACATTATGATTAGCTTCCCTGTATAAAAATACAATAAACTCCACCCGAAAAATTTAAGATGTTCTCTACCTCGTATACTTTGCTAGAGGGGCATCGTTTTGTCCTACAGGTAGTATCTTTTTTCTATGCTTGTATCGAATATTATGTACTGCTTGCTAGTTTAGACATATGCCTTACTGTAATGGTTGCGGGGACTGCCACCACGAAGTTAAGTCGATGTACAGTGTTTTATGCACTGTCATCAACGTATAGAATTCACCACGATACATTTATTAATGAAATGCATATTGTACGTGAATGCAGAATGGATTGTACAAGTTAAGGAATTCGAACAAAGCGGGTTCGTGTGAGGTTACTGGTCGAGTCAATATACATTCCCTCCAATAGATATGAATTTACAGCTTCGTTAAATGCTATTTACGAGGATTTTACTCATGCACTGATAGTTTTTTGATGACATTTATGTTACTGAGAATACAATGATGTGTTAAGATGAAGGAATGTTAAAGGTGTTGTTTGCTTGCTTTCGCATTTTCCAAAAAATCTTTTATTAAATAAAATCCGGCTTGATCAGTAGTCAATGAAATTTGCCTTTTTGGATCTGATATCATGTATTATGCCACACTTCAGTGATTTGAATTAGATATGCATTCTATGTACCAGTGTATTTAGCCCTTCGAACGATTCCCCAGATGCTATAAAACACTAACAGGAAGCCAATAGTGATGCGACTTATTAAATCGATTTGAAAACTCTGAGATGCAAGTATATCATCGTTCTATGTCTATATAAGACATGACCTAAGGTTGATGAAATCTCATCAGAGCTCACGCATTCACATGGGTTCGGATCGGTGACAGGGATTATTATGTAAACACAACCAAAAAGGGGGGCAGTCGGCTTCCCCATAATATAAGTGGTAACAACCCCCCTTTTCAAAATGCGTACCCATAACTTTTTTAAAAACCGGCCTAATTGAGTAAAATTAATGTGTTTCTTTTGCCCTCTCATATAATTTTGACGATGTAAAAATTTTCATAAAACCTGGGATGTAATCTATAATTTAACTGATCACATGAATTTTTTTCAAATTTTACGTAGTTCTCTGTTGTGAACAATTTAAGTGCATATGATCTGTATGAAGTCTCATGCATGTAGTACGAGCACGTATTCACTCATTAACACGGTCTAAAAATGTATATTTTTCAAACATTATCACAGGTGGTCAATTTGAGGGAAATATAACGGCGGCATTTGATAGGATGTAGGATTTTGACAATTCTGTTTCTGGTGAACTATAATAAACATACACTAATTTTCAATTTTTATGTATCATGCTCGCACCGTTATGTGTATATCTAATATTATCGCTTTGACCCCTACACCCCTTCTTGGCATTTTCACATAATTATTTTTACCGGTTTGCAGTCTCAAGTTTCGTTCTCAATTCAATATTGCAATTGTACAGTTCCCATCTCTTGTCACTCCGCACTCTCTCTCTTCTTGTTTTGGGGAAAAAAGACATACTCACATCTTTTAAGTTTATATGAAAAAAGATAGATAATCCGATATGTTTCTACGAAATGCTCCTTAAGTGTTTGTAGAACATAAGAGGTTAGTACCACTGCTACTTCCTGGATGATACATTGTTTTGAGTAATGAGAACCACACTTTTCTCTTCATAAATAAAACAAGAAATCACCCACACAGTTTGGGGAAAATCGTTTCCATTATGTATAGCGATCTAGAGACACTGACCCTCGTTGCCACCGCTACTTGAAATAGTAGGTTGCATTGTTTTTATTTAAACTTATATAATGCATCTGCTCACTCGAATTGACACTAGGCGCTTGAGACAATGCAATATTACATTTTCACGGAGCAGACGTCAGTATCACAATGGTAGTCAAATGGCGAGAAATACTTCCTGCCGCAATTTGGCATTATTTTAGCCTAAAACGCATTTTCGTTTAAAAAAGTTACGGTAGTATAACAAAAGGGACCACTTATTGGGAAGGATAGGTTGCTTTCTGTAATGGTGTTACTGTACTGTAATTAAAAATGATTTAGGTTGTGCGGGTTGAATGGTTCAAACGTCACAT
Source organism: Eucidaris tribuloides (assembly GCA_001188425.1). Lineage (NCBI taxonomy): Eukaryota > Metazoa > Echinodermata > Echinoidea > Cidaroida > Cidaridae > Eucidaris > Eucidaris tribuloides. The sequence goes on along the minus strand of JZLH01S0265298.1, from coordinate 2,275 downwards.
TGGGTGTGTGTGTGTCCTTGCCTGACTGTAGTGTATTGTGTTTTTTTCTGCTGTGTGTGTGTGTAGTAGTTATGAGGACTGTTGAGGCATTGTGGGCGTATTCGGCCTTGTGGGGGGGTACCCCAAAATTGAAACATTGTTTAAACGGGCTTTTTAAAACAACACAGTGGGCGTTGCTAAAGTGACCATTTTTTTTTTTTTTTACTTCCCATTAATGATGCTGGTATGTCTTTTGTGGTTTGTGTGTCTATTGTTATATTGCTCGGGCGTGAGGAGGTACATTGTGGGTGATATTGTTTAAGTATGAGGTTACACCATTGTGGGCGTATTTTGGATTATGGGGGTTAAATATCATACACTCTGCAATCGTGTTTTTATACTATTATGGAACACCCAGCACGCCCTGCACAATACAGGAAACAAGCCCCGCAACTGTGCTCTTGTCGGTATGGGTATGTGTTTGTGTTGTCGTGTGACCTCATATTTAACATACACCCACAATGTTAACCTCTCTGCACGCCCGCGCATATACAATAGACAGCACAACACCACAAAAGAGTACACTCATTATGGGTAAAAAAGAAAAAAAAATTGTGTTGATGTTCAACTTTGTTGAAGTTTTCCGCAGGCCCCACCTGTGTGTTGCTTCATTTATACCGACGTCTTGCAACAGTTGTTTCAATTTTGGTGTGATGGCGCTGCACTTTTCCGTATGATTCTAGGTAAATTGTGAATCTAGAGGATCAAATTCTTA
>JZLH01S0265236.1:13339-24651 GCA_001188425.1 Eucidaris tribuloides | reverse complement strand
AAAAAAAGAATTAAAAGGGATGTTTTATCTGCTGTGTGCCTTTCTGTGTTCATGCACATTTATCATTAATTGTCAATATTTGACAATATATTTTTATGGTAAAAATAATAAATTTGATCCACCAAGGAAATCAACAATAAATTTAGCATCTTCAGCTGAAAAGAGCCCCACCCCCACCCTCAAAACAAACAAACAAAAACACAAAACAAGAACTATACAAAATGAGGTAGGAAGGTAATATTAAAATTTCAGTGTTGAGGTTAATTGTACCGTTCATTATATCTCATATTCATGAGGTTCAAATAATTAAATTTAATCATCACAATGCTGATACCACAGTACTACAGTGGTTTATGATCGCACTTCGAGAAAATACAACACGTCCTAGGTTTTCTTTCACAGCCACAAATAGATCCAACACTCAATTGAAATAAACAAATCAAAATAAATTTATTTCATCATGAATAAAAGTATTTTAGCGCCGCGCGGCACCGAGATAGATGCCAGGCATACTGCTCCACATATATATCCTGCACGTTCCCAAAATGTGTTCGTTACAGAAAAAAAATGATTGTCGCAGCCCGGCACAGACAACCACCGCCGAACTTCTCTTGACAAGATATATACATGTATATATATGCACATGGTGTCGTCCCCAAAACGTAGTGGCCCTATCTTGTAAGAACGTTATTAGCATTTAACGAATGCGGGCCGCTCATGTCAGCTCGGTGTGTATATCATAGCTAGCAGGAAGCAATTTCATTAGGACAGGGAGACGAGCAAGACAAGGGAAGAAAAAATATGGGGTGGGAGAACACTCTGATGTAAACTCATTGCAAATCTTGAGTCAAAGTAATTTCACTGATAATGCCAGGGGTCTCTGTTTACACCCGAGAAAGAGAGAGAGAGAGGCCCTATCAATTAAAAGTTTGGCATACTGTTGCCATTCTCGTATTTCAGCACTGACACCATATCGTCAGCAACAAGAAATACTGTCACCAGATCTTGATTCTGTTCTGAAATGTATGTACTATCTGAACAAGCAGCATACAGATCGAGTCACAAAAATGTCAAATTTGTAGAAAAATCATGATCATACTTAACTCTTTACAAGTTGAATTTATTTCAAGAAGTTAATAATGACAATTGTTCTTTTTATATTTTCTTTGAAATTTGCTTTCCTTATTGCAGTACAGAAAATGGTAATTTTTCTATAGATGAAAAGTATGCTAATTATTTTTTTTAGTGTCTCCTGTGCAAAGGTGAAGGAGAAAAATAATAATTACAATTGTTTGAACGATTATGCACAGATGCAACATTCACACACAAAGGGTTAAAAATCTTATGTGTGACTTATGCTGGGCTGTTCATGTTCTTTGTCAAGTGAAATGACAAGAAACTATCAAAACTAAGTACATTTTAGGAGTGTAATGACAGGTACATATCCGTGATGCAAAATAACACTAGTGACATGGTAAGATTTTAGGATCATACATGTTGAATGGTTAAGAATATCAACAGATATTCATAAAAGTTGTGTCTGTTTGATTTTTTCCATCAGCACAAGCAAATCTTTGTATATCTTCACAAGAGAAGACTGTTATTAGGCAATAGGGCCTTTTTTCCAGACATTAGAAGGTTTGCTCGTCACTTTACTAAGTTTACATCTACCCAAGATTTCATGGTGTTACCAATACAATGGCAACTGACTTTTTGCAAATTTTAGGCATAAAGGTCATGTTCCCATCTTTACCAAATTCATGCTATAATCAAGGCTCGACACTAGCACTTGCCCGCGGCAAGTAAAATTTCATGTCAGGCAAGTAAAAACTCAAAATGTTAAAATGTACTTGCCCGATTGGGCAAGTAAAATTTTGATCATGAAATGAGCAAAACACAAAAATCTTACCAAAAACCAAAAAAATATGTGTAAAATTTTGTGTTCAGTTAACTTAAAATATTAGATTTCATTATTATTTTGTTTATCTTACTCAATTTTATGACACTTTTAATTATCACACATTTTGCAACCTCCAGAATTAAAATAACATCCAATTCTATAAAAGGGCATTGTCGGTTAAACTAAGTGAGAAATCATTTTTAAAGTTTTGATTAATTTGTTTATTTTCGGGCAAGTAGGAAAAAAGTTAGTGTGGAGCCCTGCTATAATAACATTACATTTAATGTTACACCAGGGTCCGTGATTATAGTAGTATTTAACTCTTATCATGCCAGAGGATTTCAACCTGTATGGAAATTATGTGTATTATTTGGTGCAGATCTGTAACTTTGGCACATTAAGAGTTAAAACTACAAATATCTGAAGGTGATTAGTACCCCCACCCCATCATGAACCTCATTTATTGCCATAATATGCTGTTACCATGGTAATGCCATTTCTGATATACTACAAAAATAGAGCATTGGTACATCTTTTCATCTTTTCATGTACATATGAATATCCCCAAAATAATGACCTTTTCTAACAGCAGTTGACTTTAATAAGAATACTGGTTAGCCAGTTATTTTACATTACCAAAATAATCTTAAAAGCAAGCACACACTTTTGAGAAAGCTGTCATAATGTCAACTCTATAACTTGACATGAACCATGGAATGACTATACATCATGTTTTGAAATGGCCAGGCATCCATTTCTATAAAAACAAGAGTTAGCCAGAATCAGCATATGTGTACCTCTACCAACATATCATCGTTACGGTTAAAAAAAAAAAAAAAAAATACAAATTTTTCTTTATTTTCAGGTCAAAATAATCTGTGAAGTGTAAGCTTTGTAATTAAGGTTTAATTAATTGGTGTCTACACTGAAATACACTGAAAAATGTTTCTTCCAAAGTCAGAGTTACATATATATCATGTAACAAATGTGATGAATTCTACATGTGTTAAAATATAGGGTTTGCATTAAATCCCAGTTTACTGATATTAAGGTTTTTTAGACAAAAAATGCAAAAACACCAAAAGTTTTTATTTAAATTTGATGAAATTTTCACAGGACGTTTGTCTTGTTGTAAGGGACAGATTAATTATGGGTTTCAGGGTTACCTGTAGTATTAAAAAAATCACTTTATGTGGGTAATTTCTCATTTTTTAAAGAAATCATTTTTCAACATCAAGAAAGCAGAATAGTTGCAAAAGGGATCATTACATTGTAGCTTCATGTCTAACTAAAACGTGAATAAGAAGTACACCTACTCACTTCTGAGTTGAGTTTATAACATGGATATTTGACAATCTTAATTTTTTTGATCATCTTACAAAATGGTTATCACACTTGTTTCTTCACTTGAATAGAAAAGATATTGTTATGTTCAGATTCCTTGAAGTCTAAGCTTTCCAATGGTTTGTAGGGGGTAGCTTGTTTGGGTCTGAGGTATTAAACTAAACTATACCAGTGGCACTGAGAGCGGTCAGTGGAATTAGGCATTCTGTATGGTTGATGGATAGCACTCTTTTTCTGAGGGGCGCAGCGAAGAAAATAGTACTCTTGCCAGTCACGAGAGAATCCATAATTTCCGTATGGCTGCCTTCGAAAAAGTGCATGGTATATTTATGATTTATATCCTAGTCAAAAAATTAAATAAACGAAGTTTGGAAGAGATGATTGACCAACTATTTGGGCAAGGTACAGTTGTTGTGATTCGGCTGAAATGAAGTTCGCACGCACAGCTGCGGAGAGTCCGCACAGTTTGTGTCGTACACCAGTACACCAGTACACGATATCGGTATAGCGGAAAATATACCGATATCGTGACGTCACGATTCTGGGATATCCTTCTTTTGCCAATGCTCAGTGGATGGTGAAACTATTCCATGTCACGTGAGCCACCCTTGGCCAATCACTACAAGAATATTTTTTGATCTAGGATATAATCTTATTTGGATCAATAGGTGCGTGACATGCTCAATTTACCCAACTGGCCACCTTAATGGACAGGACTGCATTGCAAGGCTAACTCTCCTTCTTTGACTATCTTTGTGTCATACAGTCGAAATGCTGATTACCAACTGGTTACAATTTGATTGTACTGGTATTGAGTATAACACATTGTTTAAAATCTCCAAATGTCACGTGGAATATAACCAATAATGCTACAAAAGGACAAAAAAAAGTCCTGAATACAAAGGAGGAAGGAAAGAGACAAAAAGGGAAAGAGAGAAAAAGAAATAAGTAAAAATGTATTGAAAATAAAAATTACCCATTCTGGCCTTCTGTTGAAATGACATTTTCATCACAGTGCCTACATTTCATTCATATACACTGATAATATAGGACATGAAATACTACACAACACGACATTTACTTGACTTCATTTTTGCTATATGGGGAAAGTCACGTCCGGACTGAGTACTTTACATGAGTACACGACCTGAAGTTAAGAATTCCGTCTAGCAATTACAGTACAGGGGAATATGCATGTAGATAAACACTCCAGACCAGGCCTATAATAGGTCATATTAGCATCATCAAACTTCAGGGGGAAGGTATAAACGTTGAAAATACCGATGCTCTTTGGCGTTGTGCTAGCTCGCAAAAAAAAATGTGTACGTCACAATGCTGAGAAACAGTGTAAATAAATACGGCTAACCGTGTCAAGTGATTGGGTGCAGCGATGCCATTTCGATGTCGCACCCGAAATAATGTGCACTTCCAAGGTACGATGACACTTGCTCAAGTGATGAGAGAATTGCTCTCCATGTAAGGCATGAATACAAGCTTTGAAGAAGTCAGATCACTCAGCAGTGCATGGCAATGTTTGCAGTGTTATACAATAGGCATGCTATCTTAACAGAAAATCTAAAATCTTGGTATTTTTAGATGCTATATTCTCTACTGGGAATCATGGTTTTGTAAGCAGGTCTCAGATTTTTCTTCACAAAGTTTATCTGACAAAGTGCATTGGTTGATACTGCACACGTCAGTACACAAATCATTTTCATAATATTAATCAAAAAAAATATAATAGATATAAAATACAAAATTTACAGTATTATTGAACAGAGGTTCATAGATAGACCGTTTAGATCCTTAACTCTTAAAATGCCAGAGTATTTAAACCTCTATGGACATGTATTATTTGGTGCAGATCTGCGACTTTGGCACGTTAAGAGTTAAAATATCCAAATTTGATTAATAATTGCACTTGGTATCAGACAAACCTAAGTCTTAAGTAAGGGATGTATGAATTTTACGAAAACAGAATGACATGTAGACCTATCGATGTAGGACTGGGACACAGCGTGTGTACTGCAAGTCTGCAATTCAAGTGTATTATTATTAGAGCTTTCAGAAACATATTGTTCATTTATCTATTTTTTTTTAAATATGCAGTTGATTGCCTAAAACTAATCATCAGAATATCTCACTGTATGCATACATGTACTTGCTTTTTATTAATGAAATATATTTCACTATTCAATATCTGATAGAAATGCTACATCTTCCATAGCTTATTGCAGCACAATTTAATATTCTTTTAACAGCAAGATTATGAACCTTACAACTGAATATATTTATGTTTCTGTTATTTCACCAAAATATGGGTTAGGGCAAGGAAGTGAAATTCTAATTCATAGTATGAGGATAAGATATTTTTTAAACAACTTGGCTGCTATTATTATTATTATTATTATTATTATTATTATTATTATCACTTATACTGCGCTTTTCCCATTAGGCCCAAAACGCTTACAATTGTATACAACTATGTAATCTTAAAACTACAAACTGCTAAAAAGATGGGTTTTTAATGCCTTTTTGAAAATAGGTATTGATGAAGACTGTCTTATTGTAAGTGGCAAATCATTCCAGTATTTTGAAGCTGAAACAGTAACAATGTAAGAGATTAAATACTTCATAAAACTCAAACTTCACCCAAAACTGGGCAATTCCCCAGTACAGGGTATAAAAATGTGACATGGACTATACAAAGAAATCATCATCAAAGTCACAGTTTTTGTTTCCTCAGCTTTTTACATGTATGCAGACCATTTAAATAGAAGAAAAAATTAAGATAACCTTTGTTTTACAGTATAAGCCCCACAAAAATCAACTTATTTCCCATATCAGGCTCATAGGGACGGACCATTTTGTTACAAATTTTTCTGTCCTTATTACGAACATGTAAAGGAAATTTGTACAGGCGGAATTTGAAAATGTGCAGTTTAGTTTCACTGCTCAGTATGATTTTGCTGGAGTTATCTTCTTGAGAGGAAATCAATAATTTATGATATTCTAATCGTACTACTGTAGGTAGTCTCAATTTCCACTTGTCAATTCATTTCTAAAAATTTCTCTTTACCGTGGAAAAGCCAAACTACACCACTTGGAGGATAGCTGCCCCATGTGAGCAGTGGTGTGCGATATCCAACGAGACATGATCACCGTGACTGTAAGTGTTTGTGTAAGTAAAAGCTGTCGACCGTGCCAAGTCGTCGTAAGAAATTAGCATCACTAGGCAGCTGGGAGGGTCGCAGTGTCTGCATTCCTGCAGAATGCTTCCTAGCGTTTGGTGCATTTCGGTGCACTCTGTAGTATCACTTTGTATGAAACTCTCTAGATCTTACGATACCAGGAACTGAGCAGTAATTTCAACACGACTGTAAAGAACCTATGATATGGTAAATGACATGACTGGGGATAGGGTAAAACCATTCTAGAATCAAGTTAACTTTGAAAGGATTTTACTGTGAAAATTTTGTAGTCAAAAGTTGCTGCATTTTAAAATAACTTTCATGAGTATGCCTTGTAACAGACAAATGCCGGTATGTTGTTTAGCTTTCTATGGGATTTAATTCTCATGGGCTTTGAGAAAAATAGACTGCTGGTTATGTTCATGCTTGATTCTCCTTAAGTAAACAAATTCAAGACAAATCTTTGGTATATCTTTCAACCAGTTTGGTTCTAAAGGCATTTTTTATTTCTCCCAATCATGTCACTGCCCTTTAAAGCAAACCTCACGGACAATGCCCCTACAATAATATACATGTATGACCAGATACACAGGTAGAGACACACAAACAATGCAAAATCTCATTCAGAGATACATAAATGCAATTCCATAAAATATGTACCTTCGACCCCCTTTATGAGGGACCTTCTGGAAGAGATTTCTTTGATTTCTCGTTCTTAAAGGGCTATAATGCTCTTAAATTATCATGGCTTTACCAGTTTGTGGAAGTGAAGCATTAAAGAATGGAGAAAAATGGGGGGTCGGACGTACAAAAGTTGATTATTTTATGGAATTGCCCATAAGGAAGCACACACACACACACACACACACACACACACACACACACACACACACACACACACACACACACACACACACACACACACACACACACACACACACACACACACACACACACACACACACACACACACACACACACACACACACACACACACACACACACACACACACACACACACACACAACACACAGACAAACACACACACACACAAACATGTACATATTGTCTGGATAGTCTGTCCCGTCTCATACTCATATTAACCCACTGGTTACAGGAACCGGAAGTACCATGTGTTGACTCTATAGGAATTACAGAATCTGGGAAGCAACAGGTTAATAGTGTAAAATGAGGACACACGCATGAACACGTCTGACCTTGGAGAAGGACAATGCCAAGGAATCTTAAAGAATTGAAAAAAATTAATATTGTGATTCAATCAGTCAATGCAATTGTCTTGGATATTTCCACTAATAGCGTCATTTTACAAGTTTGAGCCATTGTACTCCTACTGTAGACTGGTCTGTTGCTATGCCAACAACGCTTCCAAACGTGATACAGTGATCTATTATTATACAAAAATCAAACTATAGATGATGAAAACGTACTTGTGAAACAGAACCAAGGCAGTGTCAGCAAAGTCAAACACTTTTTCACTTTCCATTTTGTTCTAATATTCAGAACTGCTTCAGGATGGTTCCAAAACTACAAATATCACTTAACGTGATGAATGCCTCCGCCCCATCACGACCCTAATTTATTGCCGAAATATGCCGTTACCATGTCAATGCATTTTCCAACACATTTGATAAATAATAAAAAATATATAACAAAAAAATTGAAAAATGAGAAAGTAGTTGATCTGCAAGATTTTCCTCTGATTTCTTGCCGTAATATACTGTTACCATGGCAACACTGTTTCTGACACGTTCAAAAATATGGCTTGCACATCTTCATCCCATGACCAATGTGTGTGCCAAATATCATGAGCATTGCTCTATTAAAAACTGAGAAAGAAGTTCAATCTGCAAGATTTGCAATAGACTGCCCGCCCAACCACCCAACTCGCTGATTCGTATACCCTTTAAATAAGCTCCAAAGTTTTCCGCATTGTGGGTTTTCCGCAGAAATGGTAGAATTTGAGGGATAATGCAGAAAACGGCATTTTGAACAAAAATGAAAAAAAAAATCATACCTAAACATACCCCCCAAAATAAAATTAATAAATATTTATTGAATAAAACTAAACTAACTTACCAAAATGATGCCTAATAAAGCCAAAGAAATCATGCTTTACCTGTAAATATGACCCCAAACCCGAATCAAAACCCCCATGGGCCTAGTAAGCTTGATGATATTAGCAATTTTTTTTCAGAAAAAAATTTAAGTCAGAAAATTGCAAAATTACAAAATTACGGAATTTGACATTTGTAAAACGGGAAACTTTGGCTTTAGTTTATTGCATTCCGAAAGCCAATCTGGAACATCATTTTTAGAATGAACATATCATATTTCATATTTCACACGGAATCGCTTGTTTGAAAGTATACCTACTGACCTGTCACCACTTATGGTTTTGTTAGCTCACAATTTTGGTGTTTTAATATTGTAACTTCTATAAAGAAATCACAAAATGAGGCATGAATTGATACTTTCAGCATGGGCAACGCTGTACAGAAATATGTGGTATTTTGAGTCCGACTTCAAAGCCAGGATATAGTTTTGGTAAATGGTTAAAAATGAAATTCTTTGCAATTATATTTTTTACATACACTAATATGATCTATCAATGCCCTGAAAATTGCTCGCTCTGAAACCCTCCCATTTCTGAGAAATTACTCAAAATGGGGGGGGGGGGACCCTTGAGATCTCCCATAGGCAATGACATATCACTAGATGCTCTCCTTTAAAAATATCATCATTCGTCACTAATTTTCAGTAGGTTTGATGTTGTTTTCTCGTGTCTGGGGTGACAATAAAATACTTTGTGAAAGATTGACAAAATTTCGTCTGATCGTCGAAAAGTATACTTGGGCTTTATGAAACTTTAAATTATATTTCTATTTCATTTTACTGTTCCTGAAAATTCTACATTATCGATCAAAGAGCAAGGTAACAAGAAAACTCCTGAAATGTAGGACGTCTGTGATTAGAAAAATAACGGGGCATACCTGTCATCGTAAATATGCCAACCACCAGCCCGATGTTTCGTCCGGCTACCATCACATCTTCCGTGTCACTGCTCCCCTTGCCCTTCCTCGCTGCCCACAGTCCCACTGCAAGGATGAGCAGGTAGAATATCACTATGGCGACGACCCCACCCCAGTGGACTGCCATCGCTACGGCTGCTCCTCGATACCTCGCACGAAGAAAGGGAATAAAACTTCAACCAATTTCTCCCTCACTGATATGGTTCTCCGGTGGCAGATCGCAAATATGAACTTGTCTGGAAAGAGAGAAGAAAGAAAGCAGCCGTGGGGGCTTTGAGTTCCATCCATCATGATTGTCAAAAGTGCAGTGATATAAATGGTGTGGGATTCAGTTCTTGGAAGCCCAGCTGTCAATTTCACAGTAGACTTCAATTCTTTTGTTCATCTCATTCTTAAAGGCAAGGACAACCCTGACGTCAAGTTTGTTTAACAAGGCGATAGCCAAAATGTGTCTCGCCCAGTTTCGCGTACACAGAAACTTGCTCAAAAAGAGTTAACATTGAGATCAAAAAGGTCGTTGACCCCTGCTGATGACCTTTGACCTAGTGATGACCTTCAGCTCCCTATGAGACATCTACCACCCAAGTTTAGTCACAATTGGGCAAATAGGGGCAAAGTTACGGGCCATTACATGTATCAAAACTTGTCCAAAAAAAATTACATTTGGATCAAAAAGGTCATTGACCCGTGCCGGTGACCTTTGCTTCCTATGTGACATCTACCACCCAAGTTTGGTCACAATTGGGCAAATAGGGGCAAAGTTATATCAAAACTTGCTCAAAAAACTTAACATTGGGCTCAAAAACGTCGTTGACCCGTGTCGGTGACCTTCGACCTTGTGGAGACCTTCAGCTCTGTATGAGTGTGTGTGTGTACCACCCAAGTTTAGTCACAATTGGGCAAATGGGGGCAAAGTTATGGGCCATAATCAAAACTTGCTCAAAAAGGTCGTTGACCCCTGTCGGTGATCTTTGACCTTGTGGTGACCTTCAGTTCCCTATGAGACATCTACCATCCAAGTTTGATTAAAATTGGAGCATTTAGCACAGAGTTATTCAAGTTTTATATAAAATGGTGTATTGATATCATCGTTGCAGCCCAAAGGCTGAATTGCAATGAATTTACAATATATACAATATGAAAATTACAATGCGATTGCAACATACGTAAAAAAAGAAGGTACGAGCATAATACACAAGATATAAATTAAATATAATCATAAATTACGATACCTGAACGAAGCAGTATAAAATCTTAAATATTATTATTATGATATACATACTCATGTTCATACCTCTAAAACAGAAATGTGAAAATAATATAAAGAAACATTTTGACAAAGAGATGATTTCATTAAGTTATTGGCTACTTAATGAAATATATATACTTTCCTGTATTTTATTATTATTATTATTGTTATTATTATTACTACTACATAACTGGGTTGGTGATTTTTGATATTATTATTATTTTGAAAGGGGTGATATAAAACAGGATCCAGTTAGTGATTTAAAACGTGATTAAAATCAATAAATTTATCGTATTGATTCAAATCACTGATCTTTAAACAAATTTAAAAGAAAAAAAAACAGTGATTCAAATTGCCATTGATTTAAATCACCAACCCAGTTACATAGACGGGAAAATCTTTGAGTTGAGCTTACCTATTAATTAAATTGAGAGAAGTGTGTATACGGCTAAATTTGTCAAACTGAAAGTTATTAAAATAAACATGACGAAAAGTGTACGCACTGAATTCAAAAGGGGTGATTTATATAAATTATGTTCCAGTATCTATTAATGTATACAAAAAATCATGTTACCTAT
>JZLH01S0265236.1:0-13314 GCA_001188425.1 Eucidaris tribuloides | reverse complement strand
ATGCGTAACGGACGGACGGACAGACGGACGGACAGATGCCAAAGTGATCCCTTAGTCTCCCTCCACCTCGGTGGGCTCGACAATAAAAGCAGAACAATGGGAGAAACATATTAATGAAAGTGTGGTAAAATCCAAAGAATAGCAAAGTTATGAAGTTTCAAAAATTTCAATTTTGTGACGTCACATATGAGCAGCTACCCATATGTCATGTAATATTAATTCAATAAATTGCCAGTTTTTATTGGTTCATTATAATTGAATTTGTTCTTAAATAGAAGCATGTATGAAATGTTTTTTTATTATATATTGAATGCACAGGTAACATCATTTTCAATTTTCTGAGAAAATGGCACTTTCTGGAATTTATATTACATGACAATGGGGGAGCTGCTCGCATGTGACGTCATAAATTCAAAAGTTTAAAAATTCATAACTCTCTTATTCTTTGGTGGATTTTCACCAAACTTTCATTAATACTGTATGTTTCTCTCATTGTTCTGCTTTTATTAAAACCAACCTGGCATCAGGGTGGACCTTTCCTTTAAAGATATTGTTTAACATTATGGATCCTTGAATAACAAAAGGTTCAACTGTAATGTCTGGGCTGTATAATGATTTCAAACGACAAATAAACATAAAAGAATAAAATGGTTTAAAAAATTATGCTCTCATTATCAAGATTTCCTTGATTAAACATCACCTTGGTAATAAAGTCAACGCAGATTTTCATTCAATCCACTACCATGTAGAAAATGGTAGCATGGTAAACTGGTCATTCATAGATTTTTACTTTTTCAAAGCACTTGATGATGGTTGTAAGTGAAATTCTATCATGGCTCACTTCACACTCACACTACAGATATTGATAACATGCAAAGACCATAAAAATTGAGTTCGTCAATATATTTAAATTTATGTGACAGTTATCGAGGATTTTCCACAGGAAAATAGTCTTCTTTAGACACAAAACTACAGGCACACAGAATACATTAGACACACAGACGTCAACAAAGACAGTGACACAAACATGGAGCACATGACCACAGACTAAAAACAGAATGGATCATAAAAATACAGCACACAGAGTGAAGCACACACGACACCACACACACACACACACACACACACACACACACACACACACACACACACACACACACACACACACACACACACATCAATACCTAATAAACAACAATTCAACTACCACACAGTTGATGGTTATCCCTCTGCATTGAGACCACTGGCCAGCAATACCCATGTAAACATTCTTCATAATGAAACACAAAACTTGTCATTCCGAAGATATCTTGATGAAATTAACACAAACTGTACTGAGAATAGAGATGTCAGTTTTTGCACTACAAATAATACCATTAGATTTATTCAAACAAGCAAATTTTTCAGTTGGAATACCATTCAGCTGCTGATGAAACCAAAGTTGTACACAAACTGTTTAAGAATATTCCACATTACTGTTGTCTGTGCAATATATGGACAAATTCAATATACGAACGTGGCATACCAGCTCCTACACAAATCATTCAATGTTGTAAAAAAAAAAAAAAAACTGGAGTGATGTCACTTTGGTTGTCAGCACTCTTGATAATGCAGCCAAGAAGAAACATGACGATGATTCACTTTATAAACATCTGGTCATTCAATCAGGACATGAATGACAACATTAATGAAGCTATGCTGTTTGACATACTGTACATTAGTTATTCGCCATAACCTCACATTGACTTGTGTTTTTCTGTTATAACTGCAATTCCAGATTTCCCAGAAATACTGTATTATATGGCATTTCTCAGGTCTTTCATTAGATCATGTTAATTATACTTTGTTCATTGTTCGATACTAAACCTGTCTTTTTTGATAATGAAAACAAAAAATGTAAATCAATACTAAACGTAAATTTGATTGGGGGTAATCCAAAACTTGGGGTGACACTATTCTAGAATCAAGTAAACTGTGCAAGGATTCTACTGTGAAAATTTTGTAGTCAAAAGTAGACGTGTTAATAATTTCCATCAAAGTTGTTAGACAAATTTGTCGTGTAGCTTTCTATGGGATCTATTTCCATCAGGGCTTGAGAGAAACAAAATGATTGTATGTTTATGTTTGATTTGGCTAAAGTAAACAAACTCAAGATAAATCCTTCCAGCCAGGTGATACATTCCAGCTGGTGTATCCATTGGCATAGTTTTAATGACACAATAATAACATTGTGGAAGCCCCATTTAAAAATTGTCAAACTTTGCTATCTGACACATCTGACAGTGTTTGAATGGACAAATAAACACCTTAGAACACAAAACTTTTGACAGTTATGCTGTCACTCGTAAAATATGTACAGATGAAAATCGGCACATGAATTATTCTCAGCTGACACAAAAATCTGCTACACAGCAGTCTATGGAGGAAAACAAGAATGGTCGCTCAATGATTTTCACTTTTTAAAAGCACTTAATAATCGTTTTGAACTGCAATTTTTTCAGGACTTTGATTTTTAGACCTTGTCAGAGACACTGGCAGCATGGCGAATCATGTAGCTCAGAATTGTTTTAACTGGAAACATTGTTATACGATGCCTTTAACAACAAAATTGGTTCGAGAGGCATTTTTTTATTTCTTCCAATCATGTCACTGCCCTTTAAAATTGAAATCCATGTAATTTTCATTGCATATAAAAAAAGAAAAGAATCTAAATCAGTATACGCCTCAGTATCCTTCTTCTACGGTTTCATTGTATTATATTAGCTAATATCTGATTTCTGCTTGTGTATTTAACATACATAAGTTCATCAGCCAAATTTTATAGTATGTTAAGCTTTCTTATTGTAAATTGATCATATTTTGGCTTTCAGATTTTCTGAATCACTTCTACACCAGAAATAAGTAAGTAAATGAATGTTGATCTGGCTAAAGAAAGAGTTATCTTGTTGCATTACTTTTGCACACACAGACAGACACACACACACACACACAGACACACACACACACACACACACACACACACACACACACACACACACACAACAATATATAAAAAATAAATTGCGCAATCTTTGTATATCTTCAAAAGATAAGACCGTCATTAGTGAATAAGGCATTTTTTCAACATAAGAAGGTTTGCTTGTCACTTTGCCAAGTTTACATCTACACAAAACTTCACAGTGTTACCAATGCAATGGAAATTAGCTCTTTGCAAATTTCAGTCATAAGCCCCATTCAGATAGAAAATGGTGTAGGTGAGCCAGTTCAGAGTGGTCTTAAAACAATCAATTAAACCCCTTCAGACAGCACAAAATAGGCATAGCAACTGCCCCTTTTTGCCATCTTAAACCATTCACACAGTACCCACAATGGTGGAGTCGCTACTCACCTTGTGATACCGGAACAGGAAGTGTGTCTTACATAGTGTGATTGTCTTGTTTTTCGGCGCAGATGCTGGTGAACTCTGCATGCATCACTGTGCAATGAGTAGCAAAGGCAGCTTAACCCTTTCACACAGAAGGTGAAGCGTATCAGCTAAGAACTCCTTTTTGCCAGCTCTGAAACACCTCTGGAGGTGTTTCAGTGTGGGCTAAAAGCGGGCTCACTTAATACCCCTTTTCCCTTAAACCATTCAGACAGAAAGTGGAGGGGTAGCAGAGCCAGTTCAGAGCCGGCGAAATTTGTCTATCTAAATGGGGTTTTAATACCCCTTACAATAATCTATGTTCAGATATTCACAGATGCACAGACAATGCACAAACACATACAAAGACAAACAAAGAAGCACGAACTCACACACACACACACACACACACACACACACACACACACACACACACACACACACACACACACACACACACACACACACACACACACACACACACACACACACACACACACACACACACACACACACACACACACACACACACACAACCCATGTTAATACCATCACCAAAATAAGCTGATAATGCAATGCCTCTTCCTCCACATTCCTCTAGTGTTAGATGAAACACTCCAGTCATGGATGTGTTTATTTGCACACAAATATTGACTCCTTTCCTTCAATACCTCAGCTGGCAAACACTACATAAATTTCTCTTGCCCATCTTAATACTGCTTCTCTTCTTTTCAGCACAGCTTATGTCTTATGCCAAACGATGGTAGAAACACAAGGCAGCAGTTGCTGCACATTACGCCACTTCGGAACAGCAAGTGCCGTTACTTTCACCAACATATTCCGGCCCACGATCGGATGTTTGGCCAACATATTACCAAACAGTCTCCTACCTAGTGCAGTCATTTGCATGATACACACAACACTACCATCCTCTCACAATCAATGCTGAAATTTACAGATACTTTCTAGACAAATAGTCAGCTATTTGATCCCACGATTCAGACTGAAGACATTTTGGAAGATTTACTCTAAGTGGAAGGATGGAGCAGTGATTTAAATATCTGTCACTGTTGCCAATTTAGAGCACTGCTGTAACTTCACTTAAAGTGATAGGCTAACATTGTGGAGCTTCAATTTAAAAAATTGTCAAATTTTGATATCTGAACTACATAGTAGTGTTCATATGGACGAATAAACATCCTAGAATAAAAAAGTTTGGACAGTTACACTGCCAATGGCAAGTTATGCATGTATAAACAATTAAAACTCAGGGGCGAGTTTAAATAGCCTAGGTGTACACACAGTAAGTCTATGGGAGAAAATAGGCAGGTGAATCCGATCAACTTACGATTTTCACTTTTTTAAAGCACTAAATAATTATTTTGAAATATAATTTTTTCAGGGCGTCATTTTTAGACCTTATCAAAGACAATGGTAGCATGGGGAATCATGTAGCTCAGATTTTTTTAACTGTAGTAAATGTTAGCCAATACCTTTAAACAACCTAACAGTTGTCACTCAAATTAACTGGGATTTACATATAATTTACAGACTAACAGAAACAAGTTATCCCCTTTTTGTTTATTTTAATGTTTTTAATATCCATAAACCAGAAGGAGGACGTTTCTACTCTCCACTCTGCTTTCTTTCTGACTTCTCTAAACTTACTGTGACATATATCTCATGGCCTAGGTACGTGATCCCAAACTTCTATCACACCCATAATGTTTCTAACCCTTTTTTTTTCCTCAAATAAAAATTATATCAAATATTCAGGTTGTATATTTAATGGAGATCAAAAACTTAATAAATAACTTTATAAACAATCAAAAAATAACTCAATATTAAACTCAACAAATAAATAAATAGATAAATTTATAAATAAGTTAGAAAATAAAATAAACTTAAATGATTAAAGAAAGAAAGAAAGAAAGAGAGAAGGAAGGAAAGAAAGAAAAGATGCTACATAGAAAACAACTTGAGAATGAAATAGATAGAAATGCACTAATTATTACACAACCACATTCCAAGAAATTGTGGTGATTTTATTAGTGATTTATTTAATGTACACAAGAGCATCATTCAAAAACAAAATGACCAGACAAGATCCAGACCAGAGATAGATAGAGATAAACTTTCACCTCTTTGGCATTCATTACATGCGTATTAGTTCCCATGCAAATATTTGACACTCACTAAGTTAACATCTCTGGTAGATAATACACAATATACCACCCAGCCTGGAGCATTCCTGACCTTTGATGATGGACGCGAAGTCTACATTCTGACATGTACTTTGTGAGAGTGGACATGTTACTAATTAGGTAAGCTAGCCATTGATTAGGTTTACTTAACAGATCATGGTAATGGCCACTTCTAAGTGGGTCTAGTAATAATATATGCTAACCGTCCAATAAACCCGCTAATCAAATAGGGATTACACTGTTTGCAATTCACTGTTAAAAAGAACATGCACTGTCTGTGTGTGAATACATAACTGCTAGCTTGATGAGAAAGAAAAAGAAGAGAGAAAGCATTAAAGTGACAGGCTAACATTGTGGAGCTTCAATTTAAAAAATTGTCAAACTTTGATATCTGAGCTACATAGTAATGTTCAAATGGACAAATAAACATCCTACGTGTAGAATACAAAAGTTTGGAAAGTTACACTGCCAACGGCAAGTTATACATGAATAAACAATAAAACTCGGGGCGAGTTTTATTAACCTAGGTGTACACACAGTAAGTCTATGGGAGGAAATGGGCAAGTGAATCTGGTCAACTAACGATTTTCACTTTTTTAAAGCACTAAATAATCATTTTAAAATACAATTTTTTCAGGGCTTCATTTTTAGACCTCATCAAAGACACTGGTAGCATCGGGAATCATGCGGCTCAGATTTTTTTAACTGTGGTAATGTTAGCCAATACTTTTAAGTAAAGGAAGTGGCTCTGAAAAAAAAAGAAGAAGAGGGGAAGAGTCATTAAATTTTTAATTAACAAAATCATGGTGTAGAAAACGAGTTAAGCAGGTTTGTCATGACTGGGATGTTAATTGACAGGATGTTTAGAATTTTTAATGAAGGTGTAGATTACAATATCAATGGCAGAGTGCTTACGTGCAGTTTTACAGGTAGAGATGATAGTGAATTATGATCATGAGATGAGTAATCAAAATTGGAATTGAAATTATCAAGTTATTGTAACTTTCACAGTTCAATAGCTAACTAATAAATATAATTGTACCGACCCTTGCTGATGACTTATGACTTATTGATTCAAAATGCAATTACTTTATATTCTTAAACTATGAATGTAAGACTTTGAAAATCTCGGTATTTATCAAATCAAAATTATCAAATACCACCAGTGGTATACAAGAACGATTTTTTCTCCAAAAACTTGTGCACAGACACAAACAAATACTTATACAGAACACATATCAAACAATGGCAGATGCATTACGTGCAGTTTTACAGGTAGAGATGATAGTGATTTATGATCATGAATGAGTAATCAAAATTTGGAATTGAAATTATCAAGTTATTGTAACTTCACAGTCAATAGCTAACTAATAATATAATTGTACCGACCCTTGCTGATGACTTATGACTTATTGATTCCAAAATGCAATTACTTTATATTCTTAAAACTATGAATGTAAGACTTTGAAAATCCTCGGTATTTATCAAATCAAAATTATCAATATACCACCAGTGGTATACAAGAACGATTTTCTTCTCCAAAAACTGTGCACAGACACAAACAAATACTTATACAGACACATAACAAACAATGGCAGATGCATTACGTGCAGTTTTACAGGTAGAGATGATAGTGATTATGGATCATGAATGAGTAATCAAAATTTGGAATTGAAATTATCAAGTTATTGTAACTTCACAGTCAATAGCTAACTAATAATTATATTGTACCGCGACCCTTGCTGATGACTTATGACTTATTGATTCCAAAATGCAATTACTTTATATTCTTAAAACTATGAATGTAAAGACTTTGAAAATCCTCGGTATTTATCAAATCAAAATTATCAATATACACCAGTGGTATACAAGACGATTTTCTTCTCCAAAACTGTGGCAAGACACAAACAAATACTTATACAGACACATATACATAACAATCTAAACACAACATTAACATCTATTACTCTCATCATTACATGTAATTATACACAGTAAAATCAAATATCAAACTTACCTGCAAGAAACAAAAACTGATTAAAACTTGTTCACAAAGTCAGGCCAAGTCATGAGATCAAAATCTCGTCAACTGGTGGAGTCAACATTCAGGGAATTACCTGAACAAGGAGAAACAAAGAGAAACCTTTGGGTAAATATTATGACCACATTTTGAGAGGTTTTTTTTTTTTTGCAACTTTGATGGAGTGTTAACACTGAATGCAATTTCTGCAAATTATTGTAAATTTGGGAAAGAAGTTACATTAGTTCTGTTTAGCACATTTTTTTGTTCCACTTGACCACTCCAGAGTTACATCAGGACATAGTGGACAGTATTAGCTATTTGTATTCAATGGCAAGAATAGTTAGTGCCCATGGCAACTGAAATGGATAGTTAGTTGTAGAGACGGTGATTTTCTGTTTCAAAAAATGGTCTCTTCCGTTTCTGAAAACCTGTAATTCTGTTCCAACCTGATCTAAAAATGGAAATTCTGTTATGCCATAGAAAATGTACACAGCAAAACCATGAATTTTGTTTTGCAAAGGTGCATTCCATGAATTTTTACATGAAAAGTACAAGAATGAAACGGATTTTCCATTTAATTTACCGGTAAAACGGAAAATCACTGTCCCTATAGTTGATGTCATGACTTTGTGAAACACACATTGTTTTCATTCAGATCCCATCCAGTCCAAATGAATCACACATGGTGACGATGTGATAAATATAGGTAATAATGATAATAATAATAATAATAAAACATTTGCGATGCAAATACATCTGTCAAAAGACACTCGTGACACATTAACAGTCAGTACAAGAGTGACAGCAATGTTTAGAATAGGCTCCTATTAATAAGCTTCAATCTAAATGTTTTTCTTATTTTTATCTTTTAGTTTTGTGCTCTGCATTTAATTGACCAGATCAATCAATCTCACAGGAAATAGAATGAGACAGTCAGTAATATTTAAATACCCCCAAAGGATCTATGATAATATCAGGAAATCTGAGGGATTTTCAAGCTTACTTCAACTATCAAAAACAATATTGTGACCATCCCAGCAATATCAGGTTTGCCAGGTTTTCCAATTCTCATAACGCCAAATTACATGCCAAATTAAAGTGTAAAAAAAAAACACCGTGAAATTTGCATTTGATGCATTTTATGGGCAGTATATAGCCTAGATGTGGTTAGAAATAATATTGTAATAAATTGAAAACACCTTTGAAACCTCTGCCGCACCTGAAAATTTCAGTGCCACAGTTTACGCGCACTCGGATTCTGCATGAGAAGTGCATGCACACGGCTACTTTAGGACCCTTGTGGTGGCTATTTTATTGAAAAGACCTCTAAAAATTAGTTTTTATGATGATTTTCAGGTATGCCATTGTAAAATGCCACAAAAATGCCAAAAGCCATTTGGTGTGCACTTTGAATTCTTCAATGGTAAACGATATAAAAAAAACCCTCCAAATTTTGTGTTTTTGGCATTAAAAATGCCAAACTGGCAACCCTGAGTAATATGACATGTGTCAAATCACCAGCATTGTATGCATACATTTTTTTTTTCAGAATAAGACAAGCATTTGATAAATGTTGACGGGCTAAGATATGATCTCTATGACCCTTCCCTAACCTTCTCTGTCTTTATATTCCAGTACAACTGCAGAACATTATTTTTGATGCCATGATAATGGACCTTGCACACACACACACACACACTCGTGCATTGTGTCAGTGTTGCTGACGAGTCATTGTTCCAATAAATCAAATGAAATAATTTGACATGGCAGCAAATCCCAGCCAAATTGAAACCCATCAAAATTTGATCCCCGTACTCAGTCGTCACATTGATCACTACGGCCCTGACATTTTCAGGCACCAGCACATAAATTTACGGAAAAAGCATGATAGCGCCACGAAGGCGAAATCGAATAAAACACAGCACGTGCGTGTCTGTCAACAAACACTGATAAGCAATTCGTCTCTTAGAGTTATGTTACCAGTGTTGGGCCAAAAAAGGGGAATTTTAAACGAACAGGATCTCCATATTTACATACACACCCAATGCGCTATTGTAAGCATGGTGATGTCATTGCTGAGGTGATATCGTCACTTGTCCAGCAGAAGGTTCCAGCAAATGCTCCTGACAGAAGGGCCTTAACAGTAAATTTGCTCTAATTTGAGAAGTATTGACTTATTTGATATTTGCACTTAACAGACTGACAGAAGGATCTAAAAATATCACACTACTTTGATTTCATGTGAAAAGAGCTTTAGGTTTTAAAGTTAGAGACAATTTAGTGTTGAGGCCCTTCTGCCGGACAAGTGATGACATAACCTTGTACAAGTATCTACAAATGTAACATGTTCATGTACACCCCCCCCCAAAAAAAATGGCTGTTTTATCCCTTTGAAGACTAGACACCGGATATGTATGGGAGACAGGAAATATGTGTTTGAAGCTTCTTGGTTTAAGCAAAATCAAACCATCTTCAAAGAGTTAATAACAATAAAACTAATGGGAGTACCTTCTCTTCTGTAAAAAAAGATACAGTGGCTTTATCTTTAGAGACTGAAATCTAGGATTTGGTAAGCAGAAAAAAATCTGGCTCCCTAGCTACATGATTACATTTTTCAACCCCCCCCCCCCCTAAAAAAAAAAAAAAAATAGAGAGCTTTTATCACCCCCGAGAAAGATATGCTGTACATGTTTTATTTCAAACTATTGGTGAAGGCAATTGTGGTACACACAATGTAGCTGAACAATGGAATTTATCAATGCAGGAATATACTATCAAGGCTGCAGGGGGAAGGGGAGAGAAGAGGGGATAGAGGTATGAAAGGAAAGGAGAAAGTAAGGTACTATGTACAGTTGGCCATGAGGATGTGCCACCAACATGACTCACAATATCAGCAATTTAATAAAGTCATGGGAAGCAAGTTTGCCTATTTTTTCTGCCCTTTGATTTATACATGATTTTTTTATTTTTCTTGTTAAGAAATACAGTGCACCACAAATCAGCTTGCAGCATATTGCCAAGGTAGAAAAACTGTCACAAAACCACATTTTGCAAGCTGTGTGCAGGCAGACAATCATTTGTTTAGTGCACCCATGCAAAATGTGCAGCATGCGTGATTTGTGCAGTGGTACGGTACAGTGTGGGGACAGTGAATCATACAATGTACTAGCATCGATGTTCAATTTCATTAAAAAAAATTATTTATAAAATCTGTTGTATTTTGGGTGATCTGGTTTTGGCTGGAAAACCTAGTCAAGTCAACTGTTAAAGGTATTCGCTAACATTTACCACAGTTAAAAAAATCTGAGCCACATGATTCCCCATGCTACTAGTGTCTTTGATGAGGTCTAAAAATGAAGCCCTGAAAAAATTGTCTTTCAAAATGATAATTTAGTGCTTTAAAAAAGTGAAAATCGTAAGTTCACCAGATTCACTTGCCCATTTCCTCCCATGTGTGTACACCTAGGCTATTAAAACTCGCCCCGAGTTTTAATTGATTATTCATGCATAACTTGCCATTGGCAGTGTAACTTTCCAAACTTTTGTATTCTAGGGTGTTTATTTGTCCACTTGAACACTACTATGTACATGTAGCTCAGTTATCAAAGTTTGACAATTTTTTAAATTGAAGCTCCACAATGTCAGCCTATCACTTTAATTTGGAAAATGGGTGAGGAGTAGAATATTTCACAGAAATAACATGCAGAGAAGGGTATCAGGCTGATATTTCAGGCAAGTGTTTAGAGGCATTCTGTCAGCTAATTCCGCCTGTATATTTGTCAGCAATAATTTTTGATAATTATCAATTTCAGTAAGGATTTTCTTAACGATATATCGGTAGAGAATTTCTCAACGAAAACCCCACTATTCCACATGTATGATATTTCATCCAAATACTCTCTCCACATCCACAGGTATGTACATGGATACACAGGCACTCGAGACATCCTGAAATCTGTGTGCACGGGAATTAGCTCCGACTGAGACTTATTGCCTGCTGTATTACAAACCCTCCCTAGGGAGTGGAAAAGGTGTACGTTTTGTGTGGCTCGATAAAGTCTGACTGGCAAAATGCAAAGTGTGAAGTGACGAGAGAGGATGTTAAAGGGAAGGATGGGAAGCTGAAACTGTTTGAAATTCGAGATAAAATTGCTCTAGGGGCAGTTCCATGGTAACGGAATGACGGTTGGACCCCTTTTTGGACTTTCTAACCAGTGTAAAACAAAAAGTTGTTATTACAATGAAAAATATGCTACCCAATTCTATGCATATTTACACAATTTCTCCCATTTTTTTTTCAAAAAAAATTCCGTTAATGAATCTTGCATATAATGAGCTTGGTAACGGAATGACGCTAAAATGGACATGGTGTTTTCACAAGATTGATGTTTTTCCAAAACTCTGTGAATTATATGATTCAATTGAGATTTAAAGGTGCTAAATTTGAAGATTGGAGTCTTACAAAGAATTTGATTCATGAAACTAAGCATTTCCTAATTTAACTAATTAATTACAGCTCAATAAGTGGATTAACGTTTGGTAACGGAATGACGGTAACGGAATGACATCAGGATTTACCATAGTGCGACAATACTAAAAAAGAATGATGATACTAAACATTTGATTTTCTCTGCCATAAAGTAAATGGAAGTAAAAAAGTTACAGGTGACGAGTCTTGTCAACTTGATTGTCTTGTGTCACATACTCATTAGCATGATTATTATGCAAATCAAAAGGTCACGAGGCCCTACAGGTCTAATTTGGGTTTGTTAATGCGATAAATTTAGAACGGTTCATCAGATTTTGATGTAACGTGGATGAAGTATGTATTACAAGGTATCAATGTACTGATTCAATTTTGGAGTTGAAAGGTCAAAGGTCAAAGGTCACGAGCCCCCATACTTTGTGTCTCTACCATGATAACTTGAGAATAGCTCATTAAATATTTAATGTAACTTAGGTAAATAATTCATTATAAAGCACAAATGAACTGATGAGATTTTAGAGTTGATGGGTCAAAGGTCAAAGGACCATATACATATCTGATTTGGGCTTATTACCACAATAACTGAAGAATGGCTTATTGGATTTCGATGTAACTTGGGCCAAGTATGCAGCTTGAAGCCCCGATGAATTGATTACATTTTGGAGTTCAAAGGTCAAAGGTCACAAGGGCTTCTACATGCTTGATTTGAATGTTACGAAGGTAACTTACAAACATTTTTGATCAAATCTACATGCATGCATGAGGCTTTTCAATCAAATTGTGTGGGAGTACTACAGACTGGGAAGGCATACCCATCGACTGCTCACAGCTGAACTGCTCTAGTCTGCCAATTTTTTTTTTGTTGATATATTTGAAAATATTGGCCTACTTTTCTTGTTTGAAGCTTGCAAAAGCTCTCTCTTGCTTAACAATTATTGAGGTTTGATTGATAGTCATTTAAGTTGACTTTCTTTCTTTGTCAAAGTTTTATGACAGTATTTTCATAGATTATTACATACCTAAAACTACTTAATAAAAGCATATAAAATCTTCCACACAAACACATTAACAATGTGCTTTAATGTGCACAAAGTGGACTGAAAAACCAGTTTATGGGAGAAAAGACTGTAAACATTTGTACAAGTACCTTTCTCATTGTTTACTTATATATCATTCCTTTTTCTAACTGACCTTCAAT